>JAQFVV010001411.1:0-72343 GCA_028023455.1 Epiperipatus broadwayi | reverse complement strand
TGTGCACTTTTATTGGCCCAGTCTATTCTAAAATAAAATTTTGGTGTATAATTTTAAATTTTACAAATCCAATAATATTTACCTATTAAAAGAAGACAGTCATGATGTATTAGATCATAGGATTTAAACTCGGATTTAGCTAATGGAAATTTATAAATGATCTTAACTCAAGATACACATAGATAACCATAGAGTCGTATATATGCAAATGGATGGACAAGTAATATCATTTAGTATTTAAAATCAGTGAAGTTTAACTTGTAATTTTGTAAACAGAATGCGTCACAGATGCTAATAATTATTGTTTGTGCGCATTTGATTTTAAAAATAGAAATTATTTATCTTCAAATCTTGCTGTATTCAAAAGTAAATAAATAAGGTTTAATTTTACAAAGTACTGATTTAAAATTAAAACAGTTAATTCTATCTTTATTTAATTTCTAAAAATATTGTGTTTCAATATTTTTTTAAAAAAACAAAAAATGTGTTATTTTAAAATGATAAACCAAAAACTTTCAAAATAAATGTTTGTTTCATAGAAAAAAGTGGGAAAATATTAGCCAATCAAAGAGTTTCAAACAATCTTGGAATATGAAATTCAAGAAAGAAAAAAAAAATGTTTTCTTGATTGTAAAGTTTAAGTAACTAAGTTTTTTTTTTCTTGGTGTTATTTTTTTAAAAAAAAAAACAAAGTTGGACTAAAATTCCTAAAACCTTATGATTTACAACTCTACATCAATATAGATGGATAATTATCAGCACTGTTGTTAAAATAATGGAATAAATTAATCGTTTTTCCACTGGGCAAGTCAATAATCGGTCATTCCCAATAATCTCTTGAAAATTAATAAATATTGAAGAAATAATAGGAGATGAATAATCAATGAATATATTCACTGAAAAGTAATAATAATTGTGCCATAAGGAAAATGAACTGCAGTAATACACAAAAGGAAATAAATAAGCACCGTAAATATCCAGTAAGGGTAGATAAAAGAGTACTATACCTCTTGGAAACAGTTACATATATATATTTAAAATTCAATGGAACTAAATTATCAATAAATGAAAGTGTTCATTATTATTCTGGATATATTATTTATATTGAGCCATACCAGCAGGGATGTCAGTTTCTATAAAGTTTTAGCTGAAAAACTTTGCACGACACATTTTTAATTGAAATCATTAGTGTGCCTTTTACTATAGAGAGAAATATATATCAGCTAAAATAAATAAGGCAAGTCACAAATAAATTTTTATTACTAAACAAAAAACAAAAAAGGATTATTGTTGCAGTAACTCAAATACCTCGCGTGAATCTTAAGATAAGCAGAATCTTCAGAAAATAAGGAAAAATAAAAACGTTATAATAAGTTTATGGAATGTGGAACAACTAAAAGATTATAATTGTTTTTATACTTTAGCTGAGACTTAAAAGAAAAGTTCTTTCTAATGTTGGTATTTATATTTTTAATCTATGATTTCTTAGTATAATGGGGGAGAGGGAGAGAACTAAATAATTTAATAAGGAATTAATTCAACTGTTGTTATATTAATAGTTATTTAATAATTCGGTTAAGTTTAAAGATTATGAATCCTTTAAATAAACAAATATACTCGATATTTTAGTATGAAAAAGTATTTAAAAATGATATATACACAATCCAAAGACAAGGTTGTACTTACATGTGCGAATTGATAAACTAAATACAGTGATTTTCTTTCTTATATGAAAGATAAAAGTATTAATTTTGTTTGCTTAATAACCTCCAGAATTATGACCCTATGTTCTCACTTATTTTTTGTATTGTTACTTAATCGTCAAGTACTATTATTATGTAGAGATTGAACTAATGGTCCATAAATGAAAAAAAAAATGATTGTTTAATAAACTGAATGTGTGATATATAGTTCACATACATAGGGATAAATATCTCAACATATAATGGGAAGTCATTAGTTTTGTTTAAAAATCATACTCTGAAGATTAATTATAAGTTCTGTTGCTATTGTTATGATAATATATGTATATCATTTTGTTATTAGTTATTTTAAATTTGATATTAATGGAAATGTTTATTATCATTTGTAATGAATATTATTAAAATTATTGTTTTAAAAGCTTTATTAAATTCTTATTGCTGCATATCTATTCTCGGCTCATTTTCACCGCATCACTCAACTCAAAATACACAGTCAAAATTAAAGTGAAAAGTCAATTAAATTTAAAGCAAATCTAACAGTTTAATAAGCATAAATCTCTTAGTAAAAAATTTTTTTTACTTGTTACATGCTGCCTTGATCCCATAGGTAATTGATGACATTGCCAATTATTAAAGTGTATTTATTAATATAAAATTAAATGGTACATTAGTTATTAGTGAAAGTATTAGTGTTAATCACAGTTTAGTTAATAATATTATTTTAATATTCCATATTAAAAACATACATATAAAGCTTGATTATGAATTTAAATTATAAGCCTTTCTTAATTTGTACACTATCCATGGAAATCTGTAAAATCCCTCTTGATATTCCATAGGTAGTATGAAGAATTAATAAATCAATGATTATCCTGAGATCTCCTTATTGTAAAGTTATTTTGTGATTATTGCCAATCTTAATTATCAAAAATAATAGGAATCACAGTTTATCTGTATTTATCTAACAGATTAATTTAATGAGTGATTGAATTAAAACTTAACAATTATAAATATAAGATATTGGATATTATTGTTAGCCATGAGAGTATGTAGATACTTAATAAGGAGGAGTATCTAGGTATTCTTATGCCATTGAACAAATATTTTGTATTTGTTTAATGTTAAGGGGATGTGATCTGTTTATGGGTAAATGAGTCTCACGTTAATTGTATTTAAAATACATCTTATTTTAGAAATATTTATTCATGTCAAAGTAACTTGGGATAAATACTAATCTTATCTAAATTCAATTGTTATAGTTAAAGAAAATGGTCAGGATATAGTAAGTTTGTTAATAGAACCTAACCAGAATCCAAGTAGGGCCTAATATAAGGGATTTGGAAACTCTGCTTGGGGTTGTACCACCTATAGATTGGCCACAATATTTAAACCCCCTTATGGGGCCCATACGAGTGGCAGTATTAGTAAACTAATCATTGATTATCATGATTGATTTATATAAAAAATGCCTAATGTGTTAATTGAATTATTAGATCAAATATTTTTTTTTTGATTTTGTTAAAATATTAAATAAAGGCTAGTCTAATATGACTATGTGATCAGTAGGCAAATCATGCATAGATTGATATAGTTTATGTATGAATAATTCATGTGGTAGTTGTGGTGATGATGTTGAGAAAAGAATGTATGCAACTTGTTTATATGAATTTGAGGTTATTGTAAATAAATAGTAACAAATATGGTTTATGGTATCTAATAATAGATATCATGAAAATGAAATATAATTGATTTGTCAAGTTATTTGAGGGAGTTATTGATTGTTGGAATAGATTAGTAGAAAATATTTTTTATGAAGTTGAACTAAGTCATATTTTTAAAGAAAAAATTAGCAAAGTGCTTTAGAGAAAAAAGTTTTTTTTTTGTTTTTCAAAAGTGAGTGGAATTGAGAATTGAGAAAAATAAGAAAGTATTTGTTCAGTCCAAGAATAAGATCTCAAGGAGATGTTAGAAGTGGAAATACGGATGGGAAAACTAAGGGAGAGTCATAGGAAAGATAGAGAAATAAGAAAGGATATTGAATATGATGTTATAGAAAAAAAAAGTTGTTGTGGGGGAAGAGAAGAAAAGTTTAGATGATTTGTTTGTATTGAGATGATGAAAATAAATGAATCTTTAAGTGAATCTTTAAATAAAAAGTTAAAAGAAACTAGTAAATCTTTAAGAGTACAGTTAGAAGAGAATAGTAAAAAGTCAGAAAAAGATAGTAGATCTTTAAGAGTACAGTTAGAAGAGACTAGCAAATCTTTAAGAGAAGATTTGTGTGAAAAGTTAGAAGAAAGTAATAAATGTTTAAGAGAAGATTTGAGTGGGAAGTTAGAAGAAAGTAATAAATCTATAAGAGAAGAACTACAAGAAACTAATAATGTGATAAGTGAGAATTCATGAATAAAGGTATAGTTGAATATCAACAAGCTATTAAGTTTATGAAAGGAGATTTAGAGAAAAAATTTGGATAATTAAGTGAAAAGTTTGCAACAAAAGACAATGTTATAGAGGTAGTAAAAGAGAAAATAAATGAAAAGTTAGAAGGATACATTCATAAAAATGTTCAAGCTCTCCAAGTTCAGGGTAAAGAAGCTATCAAACAATGGACAGTTAGTAAAGATGAACTGAATGAGAAAATAGAGCATGTATATAGTGGTGTTAAAGGTATACAGAATCAAATGGAATTAATGGAAAACAAGTTTGAATTTTTAAGAACAGAAGTAAAAGAAGAAATGGATAAAAATACTCTAGAATTTAAAAAAGAGTTGGGAATTGGAATAGAGAAAAATTTACAGGTTATAAAATCTAACCAAACTGAAGATCAAAGATATTGATCAAAATGGGAGAAAGGTTGAAAAAGTTAGAGAAAGAATTAATAGATCGAATAGAGAAGAATAAAGAAGTAATTGAAGAAAATAATAGCTCAAAAGAGATTAGTAATATAAATATTGATCAATTAAGAGAGGAGCAAATGAATTATATAGATAGTTTGTTTAGTAAAATGAAACTGGAGGATAAAATACTTGAAAATGATATTAGAGTTTATAAAAATTAAGGTCAGCAATCGTGGTAGATTAAAATGGTCAGAAAGCTTATAAAAGAAAACTTCTAGTGAAATTTTAAGAGATTAAACTATGGATGAAAATTGTACTAGGGTAAAACAAATGGAAGATATTATTAATAACCATAATGAAAAATAAGTAGGTTTCAAGAAATAGAATCTGATAGAGATGATCAATCAGTAGACAGAGGAATAAGTGCAAGTAATTCTATAGCTATAAGATTTATTAAGATAAAACCCTTCAAAGGTGAATATATGGAGAATCCTTCAGAATTCCTAAATAATTTGAAAGAGTTGTTTTTTTGTGTAGTATGTCAGAGAGGGAAAGATTAGCCATCTCAAGTAACAATTTGTATGGTGCTGCAAGAGACTGGTGGCAGTCATTATTCGAAAAACCGATAGTATATGGAGACTTCAAGTGTTTGATATTGTCTAGTTTTTGGGGATCGGACAAGAAAGATTACATTAGATACCAAATAATGCAAGAAAGGTATAATGCTAACAAAGGTGGATATGAAAAATTTTTCCACAACCAAGCTGTTAGATTAAAAATTCCTTTCTTCATTTCCATTGTCAGAAATGCAAATTGTCAGATTGATTCGAAGAAATTTACCATGCTATATTGAGCAAATTATCATCACTGCACATAGGTATACTATTGAAGAAGTAAGTGAGATTCTAGATGCCTTACAGTTGAGTTATGGCAGTTTAGAAAGAGGAAATAGACAGTTGAATGAAAAGTTAAATTATCCAGTAGCTGCAATGCAGGTTAGGCCCAATATTTATCAGAGATTTATGGGAAATGAATCATATTTTATTGCAAAAATTAGATTTGTTCCTAAGGCTAAAAATCCAAGTATAGTGAACCGAGGTAGGAATAAACTATTAATTCAGGATAGTCAGCCTTCATCCAGTGGGGTTACCACTATTTTAAGGAAGACTGGGGTAAAGCTGTTGACAAGACCACATTAAACTAGAGAGGTCTTAGTTTATGTGTTCCTCTATGCAAGGGCCTTCAATGTATCAAAAGGGGAACAATATGTGGCTTTTAAATACATTAGATCTGGACATAGACTACTTAGAGCCATTCAACATTGGTGAGCCACCTATCATATATCAATGTCCAGTAGTAACCTTATATATTGGTGAATTAAAAATCGAAGCTATAATTGACTCTCAAAGTTAAGCTTCTTTACTATCAGAGTGTATGTATATGAAAATTATAGCTGTACAAGGATAGATTCCATCCCTTCCCATAAAACAAATTTGTCACTCTAGCCAATGGAAAGAGGACTAGGCTCTTTAACAAGTAAGTCTTGCTTAACTTTATTGTTAATGATGCCAAATTTGAACATGTGTTTCTCATCATGCCAGGATTAATACATGAAGCTATTATAGGATCTGACTTCATGATGATTCATCAACGTAAAATTGATTTTCAAAATAATTTTTTTATTGTGGAGAAGAAAGGCTCAAATTTGGATATGGATCACATAACCTTTTTAATCAATTATTGTGTATCCACGATACATCAATTGATGTTAGCATTCAGGCTAAAGTGGGAAATGTTTGTAAAGACAATTCTAAATTTAAGGAAAATTTATTCGAATTGATGTATAATTATAAATGTATATTTTCCAAAAATTCCTGGTATCATAGAGGGATATGTTCCTTGAGTACAATTAACAAGTAATGACCCTTTCCACTAAAAGATGTTCCCGATTCCATATCAATATCAGGATGAGGTACAAAATCAAATAGATAGAATGCTAGAATGGAAAATAATTAAAAAAAATGTCCTTCTCCTTATGTCAATCCACTAGTGATCATAAAAAAGAAGGATAACTGTATAAGAGTTTGCATAGATGCTCGTATGTTAAACCAAATGACCAATTCTGAGTATGACATTCGTCCACCAGTACATGAACTCCTTATTAAATTTTGAGATAAGTCAATTTTTTCCACATTTGATCTAACATCCAGCTATTGGCAAATTCTACTACATGAGGAGGATCAGCAATATACAGCATTTCATTTCAAGGGACAGTCATATGTTTTCAGATGTATGCCCTTTGGCCTCAATAATAGTGGAGCTGGTTTGATTAGATATTTAGACATGGTCCTTTTAAGACAATTAAAAGAAAATATCATCATGTATGTGGATGATATAGTCATTGTGTCAGATAGTATGGAAAAGCATCTGGAATGCTTATGAATGTTCTTTCAAGAGTGTTCTTCCAAAAATCAAGATTAATTTAGAGAAGTGCTCTATAGCAGAAAAAGAAATTACTTTTCTGGGACACTTAGTCAATGAGCATGGTATCCAACCCAATCCAGAAAAGGTGGCTGCTATACAGCACTTCCCCATACCTAAAACTGTGAAACAGTTAAAATCGTTCTTCGGTTTTAGCAACTACTACCATAAATTTTATGAGAACTTTGCTGGAGACACTTTTTATATTTCTAAATTATTAAAAAAGGTGAAAAATGGCATTGGACCATTGAGCATAGTAATGAGTTTGAAAAGATTAAAATAAATTTTCTTAAATACATGATATTAGCATATCCTGACTTCAATAAAACATTTTCTCTACAGATAGATAGTAGCCACTATGGTCTGGGAGTAGTACTATATCAACTTAATGATAATCAGATGCCCCAGGTATTACAATTCTTAAGCAGGAACTTAAGAGGGGCAGAGCTGAACTACTCCATCATGGAAAAAGAGACTTTAGCTGTTGTCTGGGCATTCCAAAAATTGCACCAGTTCTTGTTAGGCTCTGAAGTGATTGTGTTGTCAGACCATAGAAGTCTTTTTAAATTGCAGTTACTTAAATAATGAAAGGATTGTAAGGTGAAGCTTGTATCTCCAACAATATCACTTTAAAGTTATTTATATTAAAGGGAGAAAGAATATTCCTGTGGATATTCTTAGTCACCACCCTATCTATCTGGTAGCTAGAAACCCCAATACTCAGAATGTATGTATCAACAGTATGAATATTATGCAGGATGATTATATAGAGGATGATTATAAAAATCTCTCTATGCTTCAAAGTCAGAATATGAAAATAAATAGCATCCTGACTATCTTAAATAATCAGGATAATAAAACACAAGTTAATAAATATATCAGAAGAGTGTAGCAAATATATAAGGTATATCAAAATGTCCTTATGTTTAAGATGAATATCAATAATGGAGAATCATGGAGAATTGTAGTCCCCACAATCTTTAATAGATAAATTACTAGTATATACCCACAATAAATATGGTCATTACAGGGCTCCCAAAATTTTTTATGTCTTAAAATCTATTTTCTATTATAGAAATATGTATGGGAAAATTATAGAAAGCATTAAATCATGCTATATTTGTCTTAAATCAAAATATTGTAATAGGTCCTATGCAGGTGTACTGCAACCTATAGTCCCTGATCAGCCTAATGAATTGTTAGCCATCGATTTTTATGGACCCCTTCCACCTTTTAACTGGCAAAAGTTATTCTTAGTTGCATATGACATTTTCAGTAAATGGGTAGTAGCATATCCCATACCAAAAGCTGACACAAAGAATGTTATCAAATGTTTAATGGGAAAATCAATTTCCTATTGTTGGTAAGCCTAATAGTATACTGACTGATCATGCAACTGCATTTTTATCTCACCAATGGAATCACTGGATTCAAATTCAAGGTATAAAACACATTATGAGATCCATAGGGAATCCTCAATCTAATCTTTGTGAGTGCATAATGAGAGAGTTAAGTAGATTATTTTGAGTCTATGTACCAGATAACCATACCCAATAGGTTCGTAAAATGCCCAAAATTATCAGTTATATAAATATAACTTATCATGAGTCTACTGGTTTTTCTCCCATGAGGCTACATTATGAGAGACATGAACCTATTCTAATTAAAACTCCTTTTCCAATAGTTAGGGAAAATATTGATATAAAAATAGATCAGGAAAAAGTAAAAATTAAGCTTAAAATTATGGGCAAGAAAAGAGTTTAAATGTCACATAATAAGCCACACCATTTCAAAATAGATGATTTAGTATTATTACGAACACGTCATGTTAGTGATGTTCAGAAGAATAAATATAAAAAATTTTAAGCTTGTATGAGGGTCCTTACAAAATTCTCAAACAGATTGGAGAGAATGCTTTCCTGCTGACAACTCCAGAAGGTATTAGAGGAACATATATTGCCCGAAGCCTCATTCCTTATTCTGTAAGAGTCTAAACCAGAATTGTCAAAATTAGTGTGATAGAAATTATCAATTTAGTTATTGGGATATTTACAGTTTATTAATTTAAGGACCAATTAATTAACCTAATAGTAAAGTTAATGTGATATTTAGAGTTTATGAATGATTCAAAGGCAAAGTAATAAACTTAATAATGAATTTCAAGAGTGCAGGGAATTTTGTTCATTTAATTATTGTAAAAAGCCATGCAGTAGAAATCAATATAAAATATTTTTTTTTCAAAGATTAAGCATTATAAAATTTAAAATTAAATGAAGGGAGGGGATGTTGTGCACTTTTATTGGCCCAGTCTATTCTAAAATAAAATTTTGTTGTATAATTTTAAATTTTACAAATCCAATAATATTTACTTATTAAAAGAAGACAGTCATGACATATTAGATCATAGGATTTAAACTCGGTTTTAGATAATGGGAATTTATAAATGATCTTAACTCAAGATACACATAGATAATAACCATAGATTAATATATATATGCAAATGGATGGACAAGTAATATCATTTAGTATTTAATATCAGTGAAGTATAACTTGTAATTTTGTAAACAGAATGTGTCACAGATGCTAATAATTATTGTTTGTGTGCATTTGATTTTAAAAATAGAAATTATTTATCTTCAAATCTTGCTATATTCAAAAGTAAATAAATAAGGTTTAATTTTACAAAATACTGATTTAAAATTAAAACAGTAAATTCTATCTTTATTTAATTTCTAAAAATATTGTATTTCAATATATTTTAAAAAAATCGAAAAATCGGTCATTTTAAAATGATAAACCAAAAACTTTCAAAATAAATGTTTGTTTCATAGAAAAAAGTGGGAAAGTATTAACCAATGAAAGAGTTTTCTTGATCATAAAGTTTAAGTAACTATTTTTTTTTTTGTGATATTTTTAAAAAAAAACAAAGTTGGATTAAAATTCCTAAAACCTTATGATTTACAACATCAATATACATGGATAATTATCAGCTCAGTTGTTAAAATAATGGAATAAATTAATCATTTTTCTACTGGGCAAATCAATAATCGGTAATTCCCAATATTCTCTTGAAAGTTAATAATTATTGAAGAAATAATAGGAGATGAATAATCAACGGATATATTCACTGAAAAGTAATAATAATTGTGCCACAAGGAAAATGAACTGCAGTAATACACAAAAGGAAATAAATAAACACCATAAATATCCAGTAAGGAAAGATAATAGAATAGTATACCTCTTGGAAACAGTTAAGTATATATATTTAAAATTCAATGGAACAAAATTAGTATTAAATGAAAGTGTTCATTATTATTCTGGATATATTATTTATTTTGAGTCATACCAGCAGGGATGTCAGTTTCTATAAAGTTTTAGCTGAATACCGTTGCATGACACATTTTTAATTGAAATCATTAGTGTGCCTTTTACTATAGAGAAAAATATATATCAGCTAAAATAAATAAAGCAAGCCACAAATAAATTTTTATTACTAAACAAAAAACAAGGATTATTGTTGCAGTAACTCAAATACCTCGCGTGAATCTTAAGATAAGCAGAATCTTCAGAAAATAAAGAAAAATAAAAACGTTATAATAAGTTTATGGAATGTGGAACAACTAGAAGATTTAAAATTGTTTTTATACTTTAGCTGAGAGTTAAAAGAGAACTTCTTTCTAATGTTGGTATTTATATTTTAATCTATGATTTGTTAGTATAATGGGGGAGAGGGAGAGAACTAAATAATTTAATAAGGAATTAATTCAACTGTTGTTATATTAATAGTTATTTAATAATTCAGTTAAGTTTAAAGATTATGAATCCTTTAAATAAACAAATATGCTTGATATTTTAGTATGAAAGGGTATTTAAAAATGATATATACACAATCCAGAGAGAAGGTTGTATTTACTTGTGAAAATTGATAAACTAAATACAATGATTTTCTTTCTTATATGAAAGATAAAAGTATTAATTTTGTTTGCTTAATAACCTCCAGAATTATGACCCTGTGTTCTCACTTATTTTTTGTATTGTTACTTAATCATCAAGTACTATTATTATGTAGAGATTGAACTAACAGACCATAAATGAAAAAAAAAAGATTGTTTAATAAACTGAATGTGTGATATATAGTTCACATACATAGGGATAAATATCTCAACATATAATGGGAAGTCATTAGTTTTGTTTAATAATCATACTCTGAAGATTAATTATAAGTTTTGTTGTTATTGTTATGATAATATATGTATATCATTTTGTTATTAGTTATTTAAATTTGATATTAATAGCAATGTTTATTATCATTTGTAATGAATATTATTAAAATTATTGTTTTAAAAGTTTTATTAAATTCTAATTGCTGCATATTTTTTTTGGGTTTATTTTCTCCACATCACACAACTCAAAATACACAGTCAAAATTAAAATGAAACGTCAATTCAATTTAAAGCAAATCTAACAGTTTAATAAGTATAAATCTCTTAGTAAAGATTTTTTTACTTGTTACATGCTGCCTTGACCACATAGGTCATTGATGACATTGCCAATTAATAAAGTGTATTTATTAATATAAAATTAAATGATACATTAATTATTATTGAAAGTATTAGTGTTAATCACAGGTTAGTTAATAATATTATTTTAATATTCAGTATTAAAGAACATACATATAAAGCTTGATTATGAATTTAAATTATAAGCCTTTATTAATTTGTACACTATCCATGGAAATCTGTAAAATCCCTCTTGATATTCCATAGGTAGTATGAAGAATTAATAAATCAATGATTATCCTGAGATCTCCTTATTGTAAAGTTATTTTGTGATTATTGCCAATCTTAATTATCAAAAATAATAGGAATCACAGTTTATCTGTAATTATCTAACAGAATAATTTAATGAGTGATTGAATTAAAACTTAACAATTATAAATATAAGATATTGGATATTATTGTTAGCCATGACAGTATGTAGATACTTAATAAGGAGGAGTATCTAGGTATTCATATGCCATTGAACAAATATTTTGTATTTGTTTAATGTTAAGGGATGTGATTTGTTTATGGGTAAATGACTCTCACATTAATTGTATTTAAAATACATCTTATTTTAGAAATATTTACTCATGTCAGAGTAACTTGGGATAAATACTAATCTTATCTAAATTCAATTGTTATAGTTAAAGAAAATGGTCAGGATATAGTAAATTTGTTAATAGAACCTAACCAGAATCCAAGTAGGGCCTAATATAAAGGACTTGGAAACTCTGCTTGGGGTCATACCACCTATAGACAGACCACAATATATATATATATATATGAAATGATGATCTGAACCAATTGAAGACTGCACGTTAAACATATAATAATTATGTACATATATAATTAAATACTACCTATCGGTATTCTAGTAATTATAAATAAAATAGAAAATTATTTGACATTACATACAATTCTAGCCAAAAAAAAAAAAAAAAACTTAATTTTATTAAAATCTTTCAGAACAATGGGTCATCTATTAAAAAATAGGATTTTTCAAATCAAAAATTAAAAGAGACAATCAATATTATCTGGATTTTGTTGAATTTTTATTTAAAAAGAGCTATTTGTTAATGGATGAAACTATTGTCATGAATGGAGTTTATTAATTTTTTTCCCCCTTAGAATTGTAATGTTATATGATTTCCTATTATGTGTATATATATATATATATATATATATATATAATAGGAAATCTTTCACGTATATATATATATATATATATATATATATAACGTGAAAGCTAAAACCTTCAACAAATACACTTTAAACATGCTTATGTGACAACCATTCAAATGTAATAATGACATAACATGGACCTCTCAATTCTCAAACACAAGTCACAATTATAAGAAAAAGATGGGACTGATCTTCTTCTATGCATCAATTTATATATAAATAAGCCAGACTCAAGCATTTTGAACTGAGTGTGAAGCTGAAATACCTTCACATTTAATTAACTAAATATTATATATAAATAAACAACACAAAATCTTTCAATTTACTATGAAGCAATGTTTTAAAATCCAATGAAATGACATTAATAAATGTAAATATATCATATTTATTAAGCACAAACCGATAACATTGTAATAACATGAAAGCTAAAACCTTCAACAGATATGCTTTAAACATGCTTATGTGACAGCCAATCAAATGTAATAATGACATCACATGGACCTCTCAATTCTCAAACACAAGTCAGAACTATAAGAAAAAGATGGGGACCATCTTCTTCTATGCCTCAATTTATATATAAATATGGCAGACTCAAGCATTTAGAACTAAGAGTGTGAAGGTCAAATATCTTTACATTTAATTCACTAAATATTATATATAAATAAACAATGCAAAATCTTTCCATTTACTACAAAACAATTTTTTTTTAAATTCAATGAAATAAATTAAATGTGAAGGTATTTGAGCTTCACACTCTCAGTTCAAAATGCTTTAGTATAGCTTATTTATATATAAATTAAGGCATAGAAAATGATGGGTCCCATCTTTTTCTTATAGTTCTAACTTGTGTTTGAGAATTTAGAGGTCCATGTGATGTCATTATTACATTTGATTGGCTGTGACATAAGCATGTTTAAAGTGTATCTGTTGAAGGTTTTACCTTTCACGTTATTACAATGTTATGTTTGCACTTAATAAATTATATATATATATATATATATATATATATATATATATATATATATATATATATATATATATATATATATATATATATATATATATATATATATATATATATATATATATATATATATATATATAAGAAAATAGTTGATTTTACATAAAATATACTTTCTTTACATCATTGATTTATAATAGTAAGATCTCAGGGTTCATTATCCATATTTTTAATATTAAATTTTTCTATATTTTATTTTATTTATAAGCAAATGAAATGTACCCTAGTGAAGGTATAAAGAGACATACAATTATTCCAAAGATACTGTCTACCTCCTGTACAATAATGATAACAATAATACATTTTAATACAAAGGTATTTTATTTAAAATAAAATGCATTGAAACTTTTAATTTAAAATAAATTAATAACCTCCTGGTATAGCCTTCAATGACCAAGAGAAAATAAAGGCATTTTAAGGCCACTCACAATACTCTATTAACAAATTAAACCAATTTTTATTTATAACATTAGACAAATAATTTAAGCATTTCAATAGATTACATATCAGTACATTCTCTAATCTACATTATGCGTTGCCAAAAGTACACTTGAAGAAACGAAGTCACTTTTCAAATACAACCCACCATATCACATGCCATAGTAATAAACACATATACTACACCATATATGGTAGCAATAAAAAGTTGATTCTTTCAAAGTGAAAATATCAATAAGGCAATGTACCTAGAGATGGCATGAACACAAAAGATGTACCTATATTCTGAGTGCAAATAACTATGTTAGAACCTTTGGCTTTGAACATATAAAAAGTGGGTATTGATCATCAATAATACTAGAAACATTAAGGATTGCATCAAATGAAGCATTTATGTGAGAAAAAAATGTAAAAATCTATATCACTCATGGAAAATGTAATAACAAAAGAGAGACAAGACCGTGATCTCTAAGCATTTCAAAACATTAATATGCCCCATAAATCACATAAAATATAAGCTTCCAATAATTTTAGTACTAAGATGTAAAGAATAATGGAATTCAAAGCAGGTATGAGTTGAAAATATTAAAGAATTTTTATGTGAATAGAGTAAGCCATATGTAAGTCTCACAACGTACCAGTATGAAACATATATACTTCAGCATTATGAGTGAATAATTGTTTAACTTTTCCATTTTAACTTTTCCTTTTAACAATTGTGATTTTTTTCGATTTTTACAACTTCATCTTAAATTATAGTATCTAAATTAAAATATATCTTTAGGATACATATCACTTTCTAAAATAAAATAATTAATAATTTAAACTTATGATTAATTATGAGGTTGAGATATATTCAAGTTTCTGTTTTCTTTCTTTTGGTACAAGTTCAGAAATCCAGTAGTCTCATTTGGTGTGTAGGTGTAGACATTTCATGCTCCTAGTAATGTGTCTTCTTTTGATTGATAGAAAACACCCATCTTTTTACCACTTTTTAAATCTTCCTACCTTAGGATTTAGAGGTCAATTTTGTATTTATAGAATAGAACTAGAAATAAAACTTCTTGGCAGATCTTTTAGACATCTTAATTAACACATAAATCCTGATATACCTATTTAAGAAACTAAAATCATTATGGTAAAGTAAAATAAATACAACAAAAAAGTATTCTTTTGAAAAACAAAATATTACATCACTGTTTATAACTATTTTAGACTATATTAAATGAATGTATTAATAGTTCACTAGAATTCAATTTAATATTTTAATTAAATTTAAATTATTGAAAAATTATTGTCAACATTATAAAACAAAGTCATGTAAACTAAAATAAATAAATGTAAGCATACTCACACACAAGCAAACTCAATTTATCTCAATTGAAAATCAACTCTTCCAATACTAATAAGCTACTCTTTGTTTTATAAATCAATTAATATAACTTTATTTTTATTAGTATATTTCTTAATAATATTGGCTTAAAAAATATAGTCTTGCCAAAAGTTGACTTACATTAAACCATTGTATTATAAGTAAACAAATTTTACCATAGTATCTGATGTTTAAGATTTAGAAGTAATTACTATTACAGTTTAATTCAAATATGAAAATTTGAGATGTAAAGAAATAATAAGCAATCTTTGTTTTTAGCTCTATTTTTCTACCAAATAGAAAAACACAATGTAATTTAAACATTTGGAAATTTCCTGTACTACAAAACAAGTTTAGATTAACCCAATAAAATTTTAAAATGAGTTTGAATAATATTTAGAACTTATAAAAGTATTCAAAAAAATTATAAATTAAATTGGCATCTTATTATAATGTTTTGATAAAACTAACTTTCAACAAAATTAAATTCTAGAAAATTATTATTTTTTATATTTAAATAGATTAGGTAGCTGAGAGCTATTTGAACCTGGAAAATTTATATAGTAGGAAGATATGTAAGTTAAGATTCAAATTTTACATATATTTTTTTATTACGACCATCAGCCCATGTCACTAGCTCAAGGAACAACAGAGATAAATTATAATATAGATATTTAAAATATGTTTTCAATATTAAAAAATAAAAGCCACTGCCAGTAACAACACAGACAAACATTTATTAAACATATATAACATTTAGAATTATTTTAGTATAAATTTATTTTTTTTTATAAAACATTATAACATTAGATTTTAATTTACAATTTAACTTTTTTATTTTAGAAGTTCACAGAGATGAATTTAATAATTTATTAGAGTGTCAAGTATGAATAGACTATGTAGATTGCATTTGAAAAAAAATTCTATCCCTGATTTAACCTTAGGCCAAACATTCACAGTCAAACCAACACCAATCTATCTGATATATTGATGTATTCAATGCAGTATGAATACGACAGCTCAATACTATACTGTCAGAAATGCACATCTGAACAGCATGGCTATAGAGAAAACAAGTCTCTCATCCAGTACAGAAATATTACATCTCTCTGGTGGGAAGAACAATAAACAACCCCATAGAAAGGGATTGTGGTCCTTTTTACCATCTTACTATCCCATTCCATAGGCTAAAGGGGTGATCCAAAGAGCAGGGAATATGTCTATTTTGATGGTCAGTACCAAATGGGCCTTATTTTGCCCTAGTGTGGTATATCATGTGATCCTGTATGTAGCATACCTTCATATTACATTTGCTAATTACACCAATATATCCAATCGATTAGCCCAATTTAACTACGAAACAAATAACCTAAGATTTACCCTCCCTTAAACTAACATAACTTTAGAAATATATGCAGCCATTCATGCCCAACTTAAATTTAACATTTATTAAAAGTTGTTTAACAAAAAAATCATAAGAAAAACTTTAAGGAATCAAACAAATAACTTAATGGAAATGATTAAAAAATACATCAAATAAAATTAGTTATTAATAATTTCTATTTCTATTAAATACTGAAAGGGTTTTAGAATTAATGTTCTTACTATTTTCAAAATATTCATTAGTTATATGGGTCTTAATGTTTTAGAAAAGTTCATATTTTGCAGTTGCTTGCAATTTGGGATCCAGCATTAATTCCTCTGATGTCCTACAGTAAGCAATATAGAAAAATGACTGGTCATTTCTCTTTTTTTTTTATCAAAACTGAAATCATTGAAGTGTGTGTCTTTTCAATCCCTTCTCTTTCAACTCTCTCTACACTAACACATATAACACACCTCTGTTTTCACATGTTTGCCTTTTTTTAATTATTTCCAAACTTTTCCTTTTATTGTAAACTTTCGGATTCAGTGGACATTATATCATGATGATGATGGTCTTTTTGTTGAGGTCCATTTCCTGAAGGGTTTCTTTTATTGGCTATTAGTTTCTATTGTTTTTCTCTTTTATCTGACCTTTAATTATACATTTTGAAATGCTCAAAGGCGAGTTCACTTCGAGTAATTAAAATAATCATTTCCATTTTACACAATAGAATTAATTAGATTATTGCACATTCTTTTTATCTTTAAATCTTTTAAGTTTATTTTTTTCTAAAAATGTAGTTTTAAAATACTTTCTTTTCCTTAATAAAGTTTCCTTTTAATAATTTTTCATCTGTGCAATTTTATATATATACAGTTTAGATGACTTTTAATTTTCAATTGTTAATTCTTAAAAAAAAGGAAGTTTTTATCTGCAAACTTTTATTTTTAATTTTATTTATTAGAATGTAACTGCATGTGTGCCTTTTACAATATATATATATATATATATATATATATATATATATATATATATTATATATATATATATATATATATATATATATATATTATATATATATATATATATATATATATATATATATAGCAACCCCTCACTTTCACCAACTTACATCATTTATGATTAAATACCCAGGGTGCATATTATATCGACAATAGAATAAGTTAATACCCAGATCTCACTTGATTTACTATCAGGACTCTTTTAATAATGTCCAGATATAGCTTAGCTCAGTTGCAGGATTATACTATGATATATAAAATGTAAATAATATGGAGGAAAATATTATAAATCACTAAGAATAGAATATCTACTGTTTCATAATGAATAAGTGGTTGAAATTGATAAAATCCCATCCATTCAAATCAATGTTATCACTTAAGCTTAACTTCTCCCTTCATCCAAATACACTTTTGACTAACCAGAGTAATACTTCAAGAAGTCAGAAAAAAGATATAACACTAATCACTTTTACTGTATAATAAGTTTAAATTAAATGACAAATTTAATATTTACTTGGAAATGCTAAGGGGATATCTCAGGGTTTTATTATATACTTTTTTTAAAAATTCATATTGTATAACATCAAATAATTATCACTATAAAGGGTAATGATATTAATTGAGTCTTGTTTTAATGAAGTAGCTATGAGATAATAAAAGAAAGGGGGTTCCTTTTCTTTCCAAATCATTATCCATATAATAACTGAATACATAACCTTAAAAAGTTCATCAAATAATTAAGCATTTCATATAGTGTCTGGATTGAGAAAATAACATCAATGGATCTGAACATGTTCATTATCAAATTCATAAACTTGTGCAATTATATCACGTTGGACATGTAGGTGTGAAGACTAAACATTTGAATGCCTATAAAAGTATGTATCTGAACAAAGTTTAAAATAAATGAAACATGTATTACATTATTCAATATAAATAAGCAGCTTTATACTTTTACTTTACATATACATGTGTTATTAGCTAACTCTAGTATTCTTTATTAATCAAATCAACATTGTGGGCATTAAACAATACAATATGGAGCCAGCCAGCAAGTTAAAGAGGTCACACTATCCTACAATGACATGAACGTTAAACAACTCTGCCTGTCCAGAGAATAACTATTTAGTGAGTCCATTATACAATTCTATTAAATAGCTACATTTTTTTGCTTACTCATTCAAAATAAGGATGATTCATTCTGAAGGTTTGATGATTTGTGTGATATGATTTAAAAAAATATTTACCCAAAACATGCAAACCCTTTGATAAAACTCATCCATATCTTCAGGATCAATAGCATTTCATGTGTGCTTCTATGTTGAGCCAATAATATTGAGAGGCTAATGTTAAATTCTCTGTGTGTATGTAATATATGTATATACACATATTCAATAAGTAGAAAGTAGGAAATAAAACTTGTGTGTATAGAAAGTTTATTTTGGTATTATTTATTAGTTTTTTTATTAGATTTTAAATAAAGCAAAATGGTAGATTAGTTATTTTTTTAATTGAATTGAAAGATTAAATGAAAAGTGATTAAAAAAAGAAGTTTTTGGAAACAATTTTGTAATTAATTATTTTAATTTTCTAATCTGAATGAAGATGAGAGAGAAAAGAATTGTAATTAATTCTATAGTTGTAACTTTTGTTTAGCAAGGTGATAAAAACAAAACAAATAAATGTAACACAAACACTGGCCAGGAACATGTTCAAAGAAAAGGACAATGAAGAAAAGGTCTAGAAATAGAGAGAAAAAACTTATTGTGGTTATTATTATTTTTTTCATGAAAAAAGAACTATTATATAAAAAATGGAAATAAAAATGATTGAATGCTAAAGAAAATAGAATCCGTCCACAGCCGGGACACTGACCTATTCCTTAGATCTTCATCAAACCATGAAACCACCTCAAGAAATCAAACCACATAGGAAAAAGCATAGCTATCTGTCGAACAAAGATAATTCCTGAGTATCAACTTCCAAGAGATATGAAAAAACACTTATGGACATGCACTGATCAATCAAGTAACAGAAAATTTGTTAATTGATTGAACTATAGACATTAGTTAACTTTAAACATACATAATATGATTTTATTTAACCATTAATGAACAATGTGTTACGACAATAGAAGGACATTTTTTTAAAAATAGTAATAATGTTTATATCTACATAAATTAATTTGTTTAGTTAAAATACATAAATTAGTTGTATGTTTTGTTATTTTATATGAATGGTTTAGCTAAATTTTGAGTACATTTTTAGGAATATTGGTGAGGTTAAAAAACATAATAATCCCATAAATGAATCCATTAGAATGTTATCAGAATACAATTAAAAATGTTTTAGAAAGCAAAATGAAAATTATAAATGGTTGAGAAACTATTGAAAGAGAGGGTATGGGTTTTCTGTTATAACTTATTCCTAATAGTAAGTTGCTTAATCCCAATACCAGTCAAGATTTGGATCACTTATTTCAGTAAAAGCACATGTTCCTTTGAGAATGAAAAATATATTGCTCTTCACCTTTGTTTGTTTTTAATAAAAAAAAGAAAGATTATGTTAGTTATGTCAAGAGTAAAAAAAGAGGAAAAAGAAGTAGAGAGGAGTTATTAGTAATTTGTTTTGTTAATAGTCCTGAAAAAAAACTATAATAAAGCACATAATTGATTAAAGGTTATGACATTGTATTTGTTTTTGTGTGTTTGTTCTTTAAACAATAAGACATATCATTGTATTAAATCTGTCCATATTGAAATGAGATCATAGAGAGAAATTTAGCTTGATTTGTCATACATATACAAATTATCAACTGCGAATATAAGATATTTTTAATTTTGTGGTTCTAGGTTTTTTTTTCTAATGGCACCCTCATATGATAATGATTACATATTTCCAATATTTTAAAATTTTCAGTGTAAAATCACTAAGATATGAAAAAAGTAATGGCATACAGAAGTCACATGGAAGAAAGTTAAATAATGGCATACAAAACATGTTGGGGCTTGTGAGGTGGGTTTTAGTTGACATTAGAATGTTGGTGTTTTGGTTGGGGCAATATTTAGAATTAAGAGTAAAGGAAAAGAAGACAAAATAAAAATGAGCAAAGACAAAAGTGCAGGGAAAGCCTGGTGGTGACATTAAAAAACTCCTAGCGGTGTCAATGGGAAAAGATACTGGGAGCTATCAGTGACCTAAAAACAATAGTTTTGGAAGACCGCAAAGAAATAAAAAAGATTAAAAGTATGATAGAAGAAGACTAGAAATAAATAAAAGATATTAAAAATATGATCAAAGACATGAAAAAAGAGATAAATGATTTTAAAAAAATAAAAAAATACAGATCGTGTATAAAAGGGATTTTAGTAAAATCGTTGTTGAAGCTGTTTGGATAGTGAGAAAAAAAGGAAGAGGAAGGACAACTCACAGAATAAATACAAGTAAACACACAAAAAAGTGGAAAATGATAGATATGGAGGAAAGTAAAATGTAAAGGAAAATGAATGCACCTGAGAAAAATAGCCTCGACAGAATGGCATTAGCCAAGTTTATCCAATTAAAGGAATTTAAAGGAGACAGGCAAGAAAGTGCATTTGTTTATTTGGATAGTTTTCAATATTTTTTTCACTTTCATAGAACAGAGGAAGCAGAAAAAAATATCATAACGATGATCTATTTAAGTAGTCTTACACAAGAATGGTGTAAGGCTGTAAATTACAGACCCAAAACTTTCTCGGAATATCGAAACATGATTAAGGGGGTTTTTGGGGTCTGGAAAAACAAGAGGTGATATGCATGAAAATATCATGAGAAATATAACCCTGATAAAGTTGTAATGTACAGTCCATTCTCCAAGCATCAATAAGCAAAATTAGGAGCATTGAAAGCCTAACCAATGGATAAATTTCAAATAGTAAAAACTACAAGGTATAACTTTTTTTGGGAATACAGCAGAAATTGGCCAGAAATTGTTGCCTATTGATTGAGGAAACCACAGAAGTGTTAGTTGATATGAAATATAATGATACAAAAGAAAGAGAAAAGTCTAAGATTAGGTGGGAGAATAGTAATGAACCCAAGGGAAAATGTAACTTTAAAGAGAATTCACAGGCAAACCTTCATGGAGTAATTAATTTTTTTTTATTCTATTTAATCGGGATGGGATGCAATGAGCTGATAATTTTGATTGGCTCATGTTATATATTCTGTGTAAATGTAAATATATGTATATAAAAATATTCATTAAGAAGAAAATAGGAAATAAATGTTGTGTGTATAAAAATTTTTTTTGGTAATCTTTATTATTTTTTTTATTGGGATTTTTTTTTTTTTTTTAAAAAGCAAAATGGTAAATTAGTTATTTTTTTAACTGGATTGAGAGAACAAATTGAAAGTGATGGAAAAAAATTAAAGTTTTTGGAAACAATTTCATTATTAATTATTTTTATTTTCTAATCTGAAGAGAGGAGAGAGAGAGAGAGAGAGAGAAGGACTGTAATTAATTCTATTGTCAGGATTTCTGGTTACAAGGTGTTCAAAACAAAAAAAAATGAAAGGAATGCAATCAATGGCCAGGAATGTGATCAAAGAAAAGGACAATGAAGAACAGGACTATACATAGAGAGAAAAACCTATTGTGCTTATTATTATTATTTTTTTAATGAAAAAAGAACTATTATATAAAAAATGTTAATAAAAATGATCAAAGGCTAAGTGAAATAGAATCCATCCCCAGATGGGGCTCTAACCTATTCCTAGATCTTCATCAAACCATGAAACCATCTCAAGGAACATCAAACCACATAGAAAAAAGCAGAGTTAGTCACAGAACAAAAATTAGTTGCTGAGAATCAACTCCCAAGTGATATGAAGAAACACTTATGGACAAGCACTAATCGATCAGGGTAACAGAAATTTTGTCTATTGGTTGAACTATAGACATTAGTAAACTTTAAACATACATTTTAGTATTGCATTCAATCATTAATGAACTATGAGTTACAACAATAGAAGGGGATTTTTTTAAATATTAATAAAGTTTATATCTACATTAATTAATTTGTTTAGTTAAAATACATAAATTATTTGTATGTTTTAATTTTTCTTTACGAATTGTTTAGCTAAAATTTGACTAAAATTTCAGGACTATTGGGCGAGATTCAGAAAAGATAATAATCCCATAAATGAATCCAAGAGAATGTTATCAGAATAGAAATAAAAATGATTTAGAAAGCAAACTGAAAATTATTAAGGGTTGAGAAAATATTGAAAGAGAGGGTAGTGGTTTTATGTTATAACTTACTCCTAATAGTAAGTCACTTAGTCCCAATACCAGTCAAGATTTTGATTGGTTTGGACACTTATTTAAGTAAAAGTGCATGTTCCTTCAAGAATGAAATATATATTGCTCTTTGCCTTTGTTTGTTTTCTTTTTAATTAAAAAGAGTGAGATTACATTAGTTATATAAAGAGTAAAAAAAAAAGGAAAGGAAGGTAGAGAGAAGTTATTAGTAATTTGTTTTGTTAATGGTCCTGAATAAAAGAAAAATAAGTAGAATAAAGTGTATCATTGGTTAAAGGTTATGAAAGTGTATTTTTTTGTATTTGTTCTTTAAACAATAAAAGATATTATTGTATTAAATTTGTCCTTATTGAAATAAAATTGTGGAAAGAAATTTAGCTTGATCTGTCATATGTATACAAATTGTCAACTGCAAATATAATATTTTTTCTAATTTTGTGGTTCTAGGTTCTATTCCTAGTGGCACCCTCATATGATAATGTTTAAGATTTTTCAATATTCTAAATTCTCAGCATATTATCATTCAGATATAAAAAAGCAGTTGCACAATATTATGCTACTTTAACACAATTACATCCTCTTGGTTTGCTTATGAAATTAAAGAAATAAAATATCATAATACAAATAATGGTATAGACCAGCCAACAGCTATAGTACTACTTTGGCTGTATATATTCTATAAAAAAGCTAATCCTACCTTTATTTTAACTGACAAACTATATTAAATATAGCCATGACTATGGTATCTAAAAATCATAAATGGATACATCAGAAACAAGAAGACTTCAATTCTAATAATCTAATAACAAATATAGTGATTCCCTAACATTACTCAGAGGTTCAATATTGGTGTAGACTCAGTCTTATCACTGAAAACAAGGGTAATACTTTGCTTCACTTTGTATAATATCATCATCATAGTACATAAATACTTAATCTAGGAAATATAATCCACTCATGGTAAATATCTAAATAAACTACAGAAGAGTTTTTTCATTCCCTGACATATAATATATATCCTCAACAATTTCTTTCCTAATATCTATTTAATATATTTCATTCAAATATTATAAAAATAAATTAATTTGTAGATATATTCCTAATTCATTCACCTCTTTTTGCATATTACATTATTTGAAAAAGATCAGGAAAATGTGAGTCAAATGACTATAAACTTAATGGTTATATACAAGGCATCACACAAAAATAGGCACACACACATAAATAACAATGCCCAAAATAATTTCAAGTTATGTTCATGACATAACTGCTATTTCAATATTAATTAATAAACTGAAAATAAAATTTTAATTTGTGATGAACTATAACTATTTTAAATTTGAAGTATAAAAGTTATTATTATACTGACCTCATTATCTCTAACAATACAAAAATAAAACAACACATTTGTGTATTTTCCACTCTGTAAATTCACTGTCAGCCATGTGATATAAAAATAAACACTTCTACAGCTACCAGAAGTGCATAGAACACATGTATAAATATAAAATTTACATTTAAATGATAATCAATTACCCAGGGCATTACTTACATATTACACATGTCCAAGATAATCTTGGAGTAATGAAACAACATGTAAGACAAAGAAATTATTCTACCTATATACCCTACACTGACAGAAAAAGAAATTATTAAATCATTTTAATGAGAAAATAAAAGTACATTTGTACTGTCTATGACAAAAGTTTCTTAGACATATAAAGATAATGACAATAATTGCAAAACAATTAAATGTTAAAAGACATATAAACAAATTCCTGCAGGATGGATGATACACATTTGGGATTCAATTGAGGATCAATATCAAGTGTTCTTAACAAAAGCTAAAAGAGATTGCTGACAATATAGCATATGATGTTTTCAATAAATTTTCTTTCTCACTTTTTATTGATAGTGATGATAAATTAATGTTTACTGCTGCATATTTCTAATAATGTTTTGTCATTTAATTAACTGGTAATTTCACAGATTATGACTCAACAACAGACCTTAAAAATTTCTGCAGGAACACTATTTTTCACAAATTAATATTACCTATAATTATATTTATCCAGATGTTTACAATAACTTGTTAAAGGTCATCCATTAGGTGAATAGTTTATCAATTTATGATATTCATTTAAGTATATACAATTCAATAAATGACAATATTTTTTAGCATGTTGCATATAAACAAGGAGAACAATTTGTAAAATATACACTTATAAAATTCAAAATCTCCCACTCATGTAATGTTATATGCATTTTTAGTAGACACCAATTATCCATTATTTTTATTTAGCCACACATTCAATTCTGTAATGTTATAAAATATGAATGGTTAAATATATTTCCCACCCAATAATAGTTTATAGCAGGGTATACTAAATTAGACACACATTTTTTTTTCTTTTAACCTTTTTTTACATTGCTAGAATCTCTCTTTTTAAGAGTCTATAAAATGTTTTGTTACAAAGTTCTGCATAATTTTTCACATAAAATGGCAAATTTCACACAACTCCATTTTATCATAAATACTAAGGATTAAGGTTATGAAAGTTATCTCTGAATGATAGAATCATGTATACATTTTAAACAATGATATTAAATCTAAAAATTGGTTGATTGAAAGATAGTGTGATATACCTTACTTGAAGTAGACTAAGTTCTTATTCCTTGTTTATTAAAAAAATAAAGAAAGTTATACATTAAAATTTAAATTGTATATCAACCAACTTGACCTCCATAAGACAGTTATTGCAACTGCAATGTAGATTGACAGAAATACAATTCTAATAATAATTCTCATTTTTTTTCTTACTGATTATTACATATCTATTTTATTTCACCAATCAAGAGGCCATTTCTCCCAAAGGTCAACCTGAAGAAGGATAATCCCACCCTTTGCCCTAAGAAAATTAGCTGGAAATATTCAATAACCTTTATATTTTTATTTTTTTGAAAAAGAAAAATCATTCTGATTACTAAATAAGATTAATCAAATTGAATCAAAAATATATTCTCTACATTTTTAGAATAAAAAAAATAATTTTAGCACATAATGTGGTTGACAATGTATTTGGTCTGCTCAACAAATCACTGGTCCATCAAGCCATTAATGACATAAAATGCATTTAAATTGTTTGTCTTAGATGTTCTATTGTATATTTAAGTATTTCACTGTAAAATATATTATTTGTTACTGTAATTAAATACATGAATGAAAGCTGAAGCTATCAGATTGCACAAACAAACACATACACTTATATGTCCCAATATAAACATATATGATCACTACTCCATTATACTGTGTTAACTATGCTATGGACTGAAGTATTAATGAACAAATAAACCATAAAATTACAAAGAAAATATCAATGACTGTCTCACAAACAAATAAATGAACCTGTATAAACTCAACCTACACCCAACACTTCCTGGGACAAGCCACACTCCTTCTATCATCAAATATTCATTAAGAAATATTTAATGTTTCTAAAACTTCTAAATAACATCTGCAAGTAACTTTTCCAACAAGGTTATGAATTTTTAAAGTGAATCTATTTAAAATTTTCATGTTTTTTCAACATAATTGGTTATACTGACACAATGTTATTTACTTAAAATTTGTTTATTGTGCTCATTTAGATGGTCACAACTCCCCCTTACTTATAAAAAAAAGAATTACACAAGTAACAACAAGAATGTTATATTAATAATTTAGAACATTATAACATAAGATTAATTCATAATTTGAAAATTATGCATATAAAACATTCATGCTCTCAAACCTCTAACTGACTATTGTATCTCAGTGGATATGGTATCAAGTGACATGCATTCTAGGTATCTCTTGTTTCTTCTGGGGTGTAGACTAAGAATGCATTCTCACCTACCTGTTTCACTATTTCATAGGGGTTCTTATATAACTTAAGGTACTTCCTACTATTAGCTATAAATCTTGCCTTTGCATTATTTATGTCTTTTTTCTAATTAGTTTCTCTCTAAGAGACTTCATTTCCATTTCTTTGAATTTAATATCTTAAGAAAATCCATACCAATTTTTTTTACCTTTACATTTCAAATTTGCTTTACTTATTTCTCAATTCTGATCAATGGTTTCTTTAAGCAATTTTTCAAACAAGATTTTATTGGACAACTTAAACTTAACCTTAGCTTTTTCAGAACTTCTGATTAAGTGAATATTGACTCCAACAAAATTTATCTGGATTTGCTTTTCACTTATTATTTTAAAGTTTATCTTTACCCTGATAACACCCAACACCCTAACATTTGACTGCCTTACTTCTAACATTGGATTTTGCATTTACATTAAAAAATATTGGATAAAATTCTCCAATCTAATCTGATAGTTTTTTTAATTCACAATTAAATTCCCTTCTAAATCTATCTTCAGCTTTATCTATAAATTTTTTTATCTACAGGGCTCTTCACAACTTCCATATCTATTTTTAAATTCTGACATTTCTTGTTCATTTCATCAAACTTAAGCCCCATTGATCATATGACTTTTTCCCTTGCTTCTATGCCATTAACCCTATTGATAACATGGATAACTTGGTCATCCATATTCTTACCAATGCAGTTCTGACTTACCTTCTGAGTTTCTAATTGCAAATTTGAGGTTTTCATTTCATTCTGACATTCACAAATTTGCTCATATTTCTTAAAGTGCTATCATCAACTTTACCCTGATATTATTTTAGATCTCTTTTCACAACTCTGAATTCTTCTTAAAACAACTCAAAATTTCTGCTTGATCTCAATTGCACATTTTTTAGTATATTGACTAAACAACATTTTGTACTCCTGTTCTTTATATTTTATCATCATCTCTATCTTGCTAAAACTGTCATTGATTTCTTTCCTATGTTGCAATACTGAGTCATCATTGTCTATTTTAATCTGCTGCATCTAATCTTTAACATTTGTTTCCATCACTTCTAATTTAGATACTTGGCTCTTAATATTTTCTCTAATCTACTACATTTCTATCATTTGATTCTCAATTTTATCCTACAATCTTTTTATTTACATAGTTGAATTATCTTTCAATTCTGACATTTGGCAGGTATTCTCACCTAACTTCTGCATTTCTAATTTTATTTCTGACATGTTTTGGTCATTCTCTCCTAACTTCTTCTGAATTTGTAATTTCATTTCTGACATTTGTTGAGCATTTACTCCTAACTTCTGCATTTTTGGCATTTATGGAGCTGAGTTAGCTGAGCTCTCCCTCATCATCCTTATTATCATTTGTAAGTATTCATCTATTCTCCTAGATAGGACATTTTCTGCTATACCATATTCTCTACTGATTAAACATGTGATTTTATTTCCTGAGTCAATATCAGGAGATAAAGCAAACCTGTCTGGAGACTACACTACTTAGGACCTGCCCAAATCATCTATTTATATATATATATATATATATATATATATATATATATATATATATATATATATATATATATATATATATATATATATATATATATATATATATATATATTAAACTCTTCCATGGTATCCAAACTGGCTAAAGCCTATTAATATATTATCCATAAATAAAACTAGATATATCAACCCCACCTTCCTCTCAACTAACAATTCAAATTCCCCCATCATCATTTAAAGACATATAAGGTCATTGTAGTATGCTTAGTCATAACTGCCCATATGACATTTGGTTTTCACACATAATAAAATATAAAAAAAATATTGCACTTCATGATCAGATAACATTGACCCAGACAGAAATGACATAATCAAGTGAAATTCATATAATTAATTTAAAAATGCATCATAAACTAAATTTGTTTTGACACAAAATAAGGTTAAAAATAATTCAAATGGACATAATTATTGGCTATGTGTTGGGTGCATTAAAGTACTAGAGCTAGTATCCAGAACACTATTCAAACTTCATTTGTTAAGCCTAACATGTGGGCTGCACCATGAAATTCCTGTAACATCTCCCTTATACCAAAGCTAACACCATTTATGAGTAAATACCCAAGATGTCAATTCTATCAACAATATAATAAGTTAATACTCTGACTAGATTTGAGTTACTATCAGTACTTTTTTATTAATGTCCAAATTAAGCTTATGTCAGTGGCAGGATTACAGAGTGATATATATATATATATATATATATATATATATTAATGGCTACGCAGTATTTGAATATCATGCTACACACTGGGCGGCCATATTTTAACATTCTACCCACAATCTTGTTCAAGGAATTTAGAGTGTATCAGTTATTACCCAAAGCTTCGAGCACATATATTTATGAGCAAAGGCCAAAGCCCCTCTCACGCGCCAATCTTATTCATTTAATAAGAATTATACATCTCGAAAGTGCAAATAAAAGTTCCAATGGATACTCTTTGGGTATTTTATTCAAACTAGCTCAATCTCGAGGGTCTGGGAAAACAATGTTTATCAGGAGAACAAAGCTATGGAGTATCTCATTAAGCAACGCCTTCTATCTCTTACTATAATTTCTATCTAAATCCAATTGTATTACAATAGCCCATCATTTAACAGAAACCCAGAATGTAAATAATATATATAAGTGTTAATTAATTTTAAGATTTATTAGCATGTGCACACATATATTAATATATTAAACATATAATTCATTTATTCCATTACATATACATACACATAATAATGAAAGCATGTGATAACACATCAGAGTTGCATTTTCTTAAACAATTTAATAAATTATTAATTTACTTTATTTAAATTGAAATAACACATGTTTCTTTAGCCATTATTAACTGTTCATTTAAGGCATGTTAAGAAAAGATCAAAGTTACCTCTTAAGAGCGAATGTTCACGTGGCTGACGCTAATAATCTGTAAGCTTACAGCATAGAGAAGATGTTGGTTTTAACGAAAAGTTTCTGGTCCAAACAATGATGATAAACTCTGAAATATTCTGACCAAAACAATCGCTATCAGAATTTAAGTAGATGAATTTGGCTTGATTGTGAGATGCTCTGGTTGTTAGAGTTCCATGGCCATTATGCTTGGTTGACTAAACAGCAAATCCATAAATAAAGTTCAGGTGGGTTCCACAATATCTGTCCATTGAGCAATCTGACAAACCTAGATGATTATTCTATCCACATGTAGATGAAGTACATTATGAATAAAATTCTTAATTAATATTTAGGTTGATCAGTTTATATGTCTTTCTCTGCTTCTCTCTATCACTTCACTCTATTTTTTAAAATTTAAAATCACCACTAATATCACCGAGAACAAAAATAGCTCTATTCATTAGTGCTTTTTAACCTCACTTTTCTTTTTTATTCCTATGCCTATGGTCTGATATCAAGAATGCTTTTTCTTTCATTGTTCTAAACATATGCTCAACCAGTTTTAAGAATTCCACTGGACAGCCATTAACTGAAACCGCCCATGGCACAACTTTTCATTCTATTGATTATTTTCCAGCCTTATAAGTTTAATTGGTTTTGCTCAAGAAACAAGTGTTATCAATGGCATTTAAGATCTATCTTATGATATTCATAATGAAATATATATTTAAAATACAAATGAATAAAAAAATAACGCAATCCTACATATAATTGATTCTCTACATTCTCACATATAAATATACTAGTAATTTTCACCCATTATATTAACACATACAGTGAATATATATACATTCATACCTTTAATTGATTAACATACTCATTTATACTCTTGTGTAACAGGGTTTGAATGACTATTGTAAATTTTATCACTTCTACCTATTTACTTTGCAACAACGCTGGCAATTAAACCTGTATTCGAACCCAGCTACTGTTACAATATATATATATATATATATATATATATATATATATTGTAACAGTGAAATGTAAATAAGATGGAGGAAAATATAAATCACTAAGAATAAAATATCTCCTCTGTTTCATAATGAATAAGTGGTTGAAATTGATTATGTCCCATCCATTCAAACTAATAAGTTATAGCTCAAGCTTAACATGTCCCTTCATCGAAATACACTTTTGACTAACCTTGGTTAAACATTAAGAATTCAGAAGAAAGATATAACACTAATCAGCTTGCACTTTATAATAAGTTTAAATTAAATGACTAAATTGTAATTTACTTGGAAATACTAAGGGAATATCTCAGGGTTTTATTATATACTAATTTAAAAATTCATATTATTTGACATCTTATAACTACTACCATAAAGGGTAATGATATGAATTGAGTACTGTTCTAATGAAGTAGCAATGATATAATGAAAGAAATGGGATATCTCTTCATTTCAAATCATTATCCAAATAATAACTGAATACCTAACTTCCCATAAGTTCACCAAATAATTAAGCATTTCATATAGTGTTAGCATCAAGAAAATAACATCATTGGATCTGAACATGTTCAATATCAAATTCATAAAATTGTGCAATTATATCATGTTGGATATGTAGGTGTGAATATTAAACTTTTGATTGCCTATAAAAATATGCCTCACAACACATTTTAAAATAAATAAAATATTTATTACATTATTCAATTTAAATAAACATATTTATATTTTTACTTCACATATACACATTTTATTGGCTAACTCTAATATTCTTTATTGAACAAACCTACACTGGGGTGATTAAACAATATAATTCAGAGCTTCTCATTTGTATGAGATATAAAAATATCTTAGTCATTATGCTTCTCACATATTTTCTAAGTCTATTTAAAACTATTAGAATCAGACTTATAATTTCAACTATCCATCAACTATAATCTATAATAACAATTTTTACACTAGCTGCATTTTAGTTCCTTATTGTTTTCTTACTTAAAATATTTTTGCCATTGATATATTCTTGTTAAACCTACATATATACCTTTCCATACTATATTTAGTAGTCTAAAACCTCTGTTGTTTTTGCATTAAGTATTCAATATTAATATTATTTTTTTTCAAACTGATAAACATTTTTTGTTGTTTTAAATAAAATGATACCTTATACTGTGAAATTAAGTTTATATTGGTTAAAAGCTCCTTATCCAAGTTGGATTTTTTATTTTAATGTTCTATATATATATATATATATATATATATATATATATATATATATATATATATATATATATATATATATATATATATATATATATATATATATATATTATTTACCAGTAATTTTGTAGCCATTACCTTATTTTAATTGATAATTGATTAATCAGCTTTAGTTGTTTTAGTATTCTTAGTATTTATTTTATTTTTTTCTTATGACTTATAATTAGTAACACATTTTCTGAGGTTCTGGATCATTTTTTGCACAGACATCCACATATTCTAAAAAGTCTATATAATGTAAATAATCATTATTTATTTTTATTCCTTTTTTTACTCATTATAGTATACAAAGCTTTTGTTATAAATTAATTTAATGATTTTGCAAAAATTAAATCACTCTGTCATTTCCCCTTAACCCTACTGTACTTCATTAGTCTGACATTTTTTGTCTCACATGTCAACATAAAATATATGATAAAATGTCAATTACATATCAGTAAATAATACATTTGACTTCATTTGATAGATATTTTTATTTACTACTAAAATAAATTTTATATGTTCACATTTAGTTTACTGTAAATGTTAAAAAAATAAGGATATAATCAAAACAAAGACTTTACACATGATCATTTTTATAAAGATTATTTTCAGTTTATAAAATCAACAAAATATTTTTTTAGTTCTCATTAAATTTACACATCCAAACAAATAATTATTTATTTTTTTAATATCTAATAAATTATGCTTTAAAGGTTTTTTTTCAATATTTATTGCAAATTTGCAATTTTTTTCTTATTTATAAATATCAAGTAGATTGTTTACATTATAACTGGTAATCATATTTGCTTCTGGTCATATTTAAGTTAGCTGTGAATATAACATTATATTTTTGAAAATAGAATATTTCAAGACAAAATAAGTTATTAATAATTTATATTTCTTGATATCTAATAAATATAGTCCAAATTATTCTTAAAAATATCTAAAACCATAAAAAATTCACAAATAAACATGTTTTTGTGTCATTGGAAATTTCAATGTCATAAAATGCTGAACATTTTACAGCCTTGGCAACACACAATGGCTGATCATATCAGGGCAGAGCTTATGTCTATTGTAAGAGTGGGCCTTTTAGCACTGAATTTTCAGGAAAAAATTATTATAATAAAATATACATTTTACATGCATTTTAAAATATAATACTTATGTCATAATTGACCTTAACAATGGCTAAGTGCTGATTAATTTTGGGATAATAGTTTAGATAATTGAAAAAAAAAACATCGTTGACAAAATATTTAAAAAAATAAAGAAAAATATTTTTGTTTTCTGATTTAAAATTTGCTTATATTCTTGAATAATTTAAATCTGACTTTTTTTTTAAAAAAAATAAAGAACAAGTTTTACTTTCTTAAAACGTCAAATTTGTGAAAAAGGATTTGAATTGTAACAAAATATTTTTTTGTTATTGTAAGAAATAAATTTAACAAAAAAAAAGTCTAGAGAGTGATAAGTATGATTAATTTATTTTTAAACAATGACAGTTCCAATAAAATATACTTTAATTTTTATATTAATAGATTACATTCTTACCAGAGTCTTGAATCTATCATTTTAATTTTCAATCATTGTTACCTGATAGTAAAAATTTTAAGTTTATTTTAATTTAAACTCATTTAATTATTTATTTTTAGCTTGATATGTGATCAAACTTGAAAGGCAAATTCTGCAATGTGTTACATCTACATTAAAAATGATGCCTGCACATAAAGTTTTTTTTCAAAAAATATCTGTGTATTTAGTGCATGACAAAATAAATTGATATATAAAACAGCCAAAGAGACCATCGAATATTGTCAAATACTTTGTTCAATAGCACATGGGATCTAATTGAAACTTAAAGATGAGGTTGGACATTATCAATTACATTTTGTTATATATATATATATATATATATGTTAAAACGAAGATTTGCACGGGTTAAATATATAAAATACATATTTTGCGGGTTCAGCCATGTTAAAAACTTTTAATATTAATATACTGATGTTTCGACTTGGTCACACAAGTATATTAATATTAAAAGTTTTTAACACGGCTGAACCTGCAAAATATGTATTATATATATATATATTCTAACCTTGCCGTTTGCATACTCACTTGCGGGCAGTATAATATTAAGCAAAAATTGGTCAGCTCAGTTACAGATTACATTTGGTTAAATGCAAATAATTGATAAATAAAATATCCTGCATTAAAAATTAAATGTTCCTCTAGCTCAAATTAAAAAAAAAACATAAGAATAAGGTTTAGTTTATAAAATAAATACATATATATTTATTATTTGATGAGACTTAGAAGGGAAACATACAGGAGACAAGAGAGATTACATTGAGCCAATATTCCACAGGATACTACCTCAATGGCATAAGAACAATATCCCCCTATTACTATCTCAAATAAATAAACTTATAGTAATCTTATTACATTAATAACTCCTAATCATTAAGATTAAACTGATAATTAAATCTTAATATTCTATTCATAATAATTTAGCTCAATAAAATCTCAGGTTCATAAAATTACTCTAAGTTATTTTAAAAAATCACTGTGGCAAAACATGATAAGGTATTTTTATATCATACTCGACTACACTTAAACTAATAATAGCAAATAATAATAATAATATACTTCATTGTATGAACTAATTCTATATATCTTTTTTGTCACTATAATTTTATTACTATAATAAACTAATAAATACTGTAATACAATTTTTTATCTTCATATAAGATTTTAATAAATATGTGGTAGTATTAATAATCTGAAAAATATATGTGACAATTAATAGCATATAATTCTATGTACTATTATGATAATTAATTTATGACCATAAGTTAATGTAAAATGTGATTACTTAAATAAATAAATCCCAAGGAAATATTCCAATTCTTAAAATAATTCTTTATTTATCTCTGTGCAAAATTATATGTTTGTTTGTATTATTTTGGGTCTATCATGCATTTGAACAGAAAAGAAACAGTCTTAACACACAAATTGTTGAAAAACCAAAATTTTAACAAAGTTTTATTATAACAATAAAATAAAATAAACAATTTATTACAGTATTTACACTGAATATCCTCAATTTACACTTTTCGACATTTTATATTATTTAATTAGTAAAACAATCTAGAATTTATTTATGTCTTCATTCTGACCTAAAATAATAATAATAATAATAAAACAAAACAATTTTATTTATTTTTTGTGATCAACCTTTATGATAAATTAAATTTTATTATACTAATTTTAATATATCGTATCTTGAAATATTATTTTGCTATGCTTCCTTTTAAAAAAACATCCATTGAAACATAGTACAGAAAAACAAGATAATAATAACAATCAAAAGCATGGATATTTTTCACTAGACAATTTTGTTTTGCAATGTTAAAAGATATCATATAAAAAATATCTACTGATAATTTATTACTAAATTGTGTAAATATCGTTGTTCACTACACAATGACAATTAAATATAATATATCCTATTTAATATTACTCTAATACTATATAATAATAATCATTGATGTATTCCCAATTATTCAATAAATATAAAATTGTATCTATGCTTATTGTTTATATCATTTTACTTTATAACATTGTGTTTTAAAAATATGTAATACTCATTTTAAACAAAATAAAGCATTTAAAAGTTATTTAACATTTTAAAGAGCAACTTTGCTTTATATACTTTATTTCTGAAATTTTAATTTATTTCCAAAATAAAATCTAAAAACCATATTTTATGATTATTTTCTTTTGAATCTGTTGAATTTTCAATTCCAATTTATACCAATTATACTACTTCTTGCAAGTAAACAAACTTATCTCATTCAGACAATAGCATATCTTAAAATCTAAATTATCTATTATTTCTTTTAAAATATATCATACTGTATGGTGTAGTTGCTTTGGAAATCTAGATAGTGAATAGATGTGTAGGCTTTAGGGAAGAAAAACTAGAGTATAACTCATAGCATATATCAGAGGAAAATACCATGGCACATTGTATCTAATAAGAAATAGAGGCATGACCTATTCTGTCTAATGTCCTCCAATAATATCAATGATGTCAAAGCTATTCATTCAGCTTTATTGAAACATCAATACTTAAAGAAAATAACACTGTCCACAAATAAATATACAATTACAGGGCTTTGTTAACTGTATTGCAGTCCCTCATTACATCCTACCTTAATATCATCTCCTTGGTTCATGTTCATAATATTACAACCAAGCCACTATCTTATCATTATTTCCTGAAAGATTTATCAAATTTTACATCGACAAAAACTAATTTGCATATTCAAAATAATAAACAAAATTCAATGCTAATTATAGCGATCTTACTAATCCACAAAAAATATGTTCTACTTTCTTATTCTATATTAGAAAACATATACAAACTCATCATATGAATGCTTGGAACATCCAATAATATGAAAGTTTTTAAAATAACCAAATAAATACCTATCATCATGTTGTGTTATATTACTAGTAAAAAATTATAGTATGCATATTCCCAAAATTAATCCTACTCTCATAATTTTAAAGTGTTGTTTAAATGCATTTACATATAATTTAAAATTTAAACTTCCATACATTATAATTCATAGGCAATCTGAAAATAGAAAACAAAAATACATAAAAAATATATAAATATTCATTAACTATTACCAAGTGATATCAACTTATTATCACCTTTGCAGTTTTGGTTTTCCATCAATTAGATACAACATTGCATACATGAAAAATAATACATCCATACATTTATTTAAAATGTTCTTATTTAAATTATTAAATTATTCTACTATAAGATTCTAATATTATTAATAAATTAATATTTATGTTCATACTCTTACAAACAAAAATAATTACATTTAAAAAAAAATAAATGAGTTAAACTATATTTAATTAATCTTCAGCTGAGACGTCATTTTCTTTATAAAGTTTAAAATACTTTTATTTTCTCAAGAGTTTTTTTTAAATGTTCTTTTCAAGAGCAATTCTACAACCTCCCCTGTTGCTATGATGATGAATAAGACAAAATGTTTCAGGTGGTGTTATATGAACTTCCGGTATGATAATCTCAGATTTAAAAAAAAAAAGAATAATTAAAAAAGTGATATGATGTCTTTTAAAATCTTGAAAAATTAAATAAATTAACAATCAATCCATCCTGGAAAAGTTTATAGATTAATAGTTCATGTTTCTATTGTCCAGAATGATGACTATTTAAATCATAACAAAATCATAACTTTTAAAAATAATTCAGTGAAGTTACTATTCTAGAATATTCTATGTTGACCTGTTGATGATGCATCATATATGGTACTTTTAACTATGGGCAATTCAGATAAACTTTTTGTGCAATATATTCAAATATTTCCACATCCATATGTTCACTAATTGCTGGTTTATAATACATTTTAATAGGTTTGCTCCTTAGGATAATTTTACTGTTTATTATCCATTTATAGTGGTTTCATTATTATCTTAAAATTTTCCGTTTTTAAATAATTTTAGCTAAAATATGTGTATAACCCAATATCATTCAGGTTTTATACATATGCTTTTCTAAATATTTCCTCAGTCTTTACTTAAAATAATTTCTTGAAAATATTTAAATGTTTCCTTCAAAAAGGATATAACATTTATTTCTCTAGCATTGTTTGCCATAAAATTATATAATACACTTGTCATATCACTTATTAATCTTGGACATACCTATCTTGCTGTTATATAAAATGTGTACTTTAATTTTAGTCGGCAAATAGCTTTCCTATTAAGCTTCTTGTACAATGTTCATAAAAATAATTTATTCACTGGAATAGTCCTTTTATTTAATATTATTAATATTACATTCATAATTATTATATCAATCTTTACAATTTCCATTAAATACGTTTTACTTATCAGCATTTTCATATATTTATTGCAAAGTAGATTAAGTTTCTGATGAATACTCTTGGCAAAGAACTTTAAAAATCAGCAAGTTATATTAAAATGAAGTTATTAAATATATTTTATTTTTACATTCTCTTTGCAAATACTTTTATATAAATGTGCTATTAGTTTTGCAAATAAATTGTACAAGAGCACTAAAAATTGACGAAAATAATAAAATTTAAAATTACTAACTCCTTCATAGCTTCTACACTTGATCACTAATACCTTTGATCACCCTAGAAAATACGTCTTTTTATTGATTGATTCTTACTTTTCTTTTGATACCAAATTTGCATAATGTTACAGACTTACACAATTAATTTTTCAAAATAAAAAATATGATGTATTATAACTTTAAAATATTATTTAAAATATTACTTTTACATCAATTATTACACTTTACTGAAACTAATTAAACATTTAAATAACTTTTAAAACAATATTCAATAAATTTATTCCACCTTTAATATTTAATTTATCTATTTTATTTTAAAACAAAATATTAAAGTTTTTATTAACTGTATCCATCGTTATTACATTATTTAGAACATTTTATAATATCTAACTTAATATTTGCTTTCATGACAGGTAATAATTACATTCAATTCTATAATGCAGTTTTAAAATACTTTGATCAAAATACGAACAGGCATGTGTGTATAACCATATATTAGACAAGTCACATGACTCATATAACAAGACAGACGGTATCCGATTTTCTGTCTGGGAATAAATAATAAATTGCAACACCTGTCATATTATATAAAAAAAATATTACAAAATTTGGAAGAATAATTTGGAAATATAGAATTAAATACAACTTTCCCTACCATAAAACTTACTTTTAAAATTTATGATATTAATTATAATTGTTAAATATAATCTATAGTTCTAAATAAAACATTTATTTAAGTATAAGTTTAAGACTATTAAAATTGAATTTTTTAAACATACTTTTAAACATTTATTGCTGCATTACTTATTATGGCCAGATTTTGCAAACATCTGTAATAATATTTTTAGCTTTACTTAACTATTTTAAGGTTATTGATTATAATTTTATGCATTACACAATTTCCTTTAACTTCAAATTGTACTTTTAGGATATTATTAATACAATATAATTAACACATAAAGAGAACATATTCTAAATTTAATTTTTTTTAATAATTTACTGTGGTGAACTAATTCTGACCTATAGAAAAGGGCACACTATATATATATAAAAAACAAAAAACACAAGTTAAAAACTTGCATACGCTTGTATTTATGATAATAGATGGCGTTATACCAAAAAGACCTTCAAGCATTTGTTTACATAAACATCAGAGCGAGTATTTCACTATCTCTAACTTAATTTCCACCTTCATATCATGATTTCAAGCTATTTGCTATTGTCAGTGAATGACAGGATTAAGAAACTAGATCTAAAACACAAACTCTGAGCGTTTAAGAAACAGTTTCTATTCAGCTTGCAAGCGTGAATCTTTTACACATGTAATGTCTTCAAACTCAGCATCGCATGCCAGATAGCTACATGGGTCTGATATCAGTTCAGCATCACCACATAGTAGAAGACTCTGCAATATATATCATTGCAAAAAAAGACCTCAAAAGTAGATTTATGAAAAACAAAAAACACAAGTTAAAAACTTGCATACACTTGTATTTATGACAATAGATGGCGTTATACCAAAAACACCTTCAAGCGTTTGTTTACATAAACGTCAGAGTGAGTATTTCACTATCTCTAACATAATTTCCACCTTCATATCATGATTTCAAGCTATTTGGCATGCAATGCTGAGTTTGAAGACATTACGTCTCTAAAAGATTCACGCTCGCAAGCTGAATAGAAACTGTTTCTTAAACGCTCAGAGTTTGTGTTTTAGATCAAGTTTCTTAATCCTGTCCTTCACTGACGATAGCAAATAGCTTGAAATCATGATATGAAGGTGGAAATTAAGTTAGAGATAGTGAAATACTCACTCTGACATTTATGTAAACAAATGCTTGAAGGTGTTTTTGGTATAATGCCATCTATTGTCATAAATCCAAGCATATGCAAGGTTTTAACTTGTGTTTTTTGTTTTTCATAAATGTACCTTTGAGGTCTTTCTTGCAATGATATATATTGCAGAGAATTCTACTATGTGGTGATGCTGAACTGATATCAGACCCATGTAGCTATCTGGCATACGATGCTGAGTTTGAACACATTATGTGTCTAAAAGATTCACGCTCGCAAGCTGAATAGAAACTGTTTCTAAAACGCTCAGAGTTTGTGTTTTAGATCTAGTTTCTTAATCCTGTCCTTCACTGACGATAGCAAATAGCTTGAAAGCATGATATGAAGGTGGAAATTAAGTTAGAGATAGTGAATTACTCGCTCTGACATTTATGTAAACAAACGCTTGAAGGTGTTTTTGGTATAACACCATCTATTGTCATATACATATATATATATATATGAGAAACAAAAACAAGTTATAATCACGTAACTTGATATCGCTTGTATTTATGATCAATAGATGACATTTTACCAAGACCACCAAACAAAATGTATATTTCTTTACATAAATGACAAAAGAGTCAAAATTCACTATCTCTTCCATTTGGCCACTATCAGATCAGCTTATTTCAAGCTAATTTGCTATCGTCAGTGAAGGATAAAGCTAGAAACTAGATCTAAACACTGACTCCAAGTGTTTATGCAAAAAGTTTCTATCAGTTTGCAAGCATGCATTTTTCAGACTGGTAAAGTTTTCAAATCCCAGCCTAACAAGCCAGATAGCTACATGTGTCTGATCTCAGTTCAGTTTCACTACATAGTCAAAGCCTTTGCAATACATATATATATATATATATATATTTCATTGCAAAAACCTTTAAAGGTACATTTATGAAAAACAAAAACAAGTTGCAATCATGTAACTTCATATCGCTTGTATTTATGATCAAGAGATGGCGTTTTACCAAAACCACTGAACAAAGCGTGTATTTGTTTATATAAATGACAAAAGAGTCAGAATTCACTATCTTTTTCATTTTCCCATCCTCAGAGCAGCTGATTTCAAGCTAATTTGCTATCATCAGTGAAGGATAGAGCTAGAAACTAGATCTAAACACTGACTGCAAGTGTTTATGCAAAAAGTTTCTATCAGTTTGCAAGCATGAATTTTTCAGACCAGTAAAGTCGTCAAACCCAGCCTAACAAGCCAGATAGCTACATGGGTCTGATCTCAGTTCAGTTTCATTCCATAGTCAAAGCCTCTGCAATATATATCATTGCAAAAACCTTTAAAGGTACATTTATGAAAAACAAAAACAAGTTATAATCACGTAAATTGATATCGCTTGTATTTATTATCAATAGATGGTGTTTTACCAAAATCACCGAACAAAGCGCATATTTGTTACATAAATGACAAAAGAGTGAGAAATCACTATCTATTTACTATATATATATATATAATGGAACATTTTTTCTACCTTTTTTATTTGATAGTGAACACTTTGCAGAATCTGCCTATTGAACTTTAATTTGCCAATTGATTTGATCCATACCACGCTTTCTATTTTTTTTTTTTTTAATTTTGTTTTGATTAATAAAGTTTTTTTTTTATTAAAAAATACTGAAATAGATTCCATACTGTAAAAATAAAAAAATAAAAATATATTATGCTTAACAAAAAAAAAAAAAGATTTTAAAAGAAAAACTAATAAAACTTTTATTTCAAGTGTGATTACCTGGATGATGTTAATATTTATCTATATATTATTTATTTTATAAATTAATGTAATAGTATGTTAATATTTTATAAATTAATGTAATGATATCTTAATATATTATATATGTTTTATTATTGTATAAGAAGTTTTTATTGCAATTTATAAATCTAGTCTCTGGTATTCCTTCCTGAAAATTCTTACTATTTAAATATAATAAATTAATTTTATAATAGATAGTGAGATAAGAGTTTAAGTTATACTGAAAGTGTAGAATTTCTTCCTCTGGATTTCTCAGTATTGGATAATGCTCTGATTTTAACTCTAATATAAATTAATATTTCATAAAGGAAATATCTTTTATTCAGTTAATTAGGAATTATTTAATAATCTGAAAAGATAACCATATTCTATAATATATATATATATATATATATATATATCCATCAGATATATATATATATATATATATATATATATATATATATATATATATGTCTGATGGATTAGGTAATTTATGATTAAAGTAAATTGTATTTTTTTTCCTAACTTGTTTATCTCTGCTATTTTGATGAAAGAGAGAAACCTCAAAAGTCATTTTTATTATTGCACATTAACTCTTTATATCAATAGGATTATTATAAGTTATGCTCACTTTGATTAATCTTTTGGCCACATGGCAGGATTGTTATAATAAGGTTTTACTATATGTGCATATTTGTGCTAAAACTATTGTTAATAACATTTTCTTTTGGTTCGTTTACATCCAACGTTTTTTATGCATGAATTGAAATTATAGCTATAATATATTGTACAACACAGATATAAGAGTATTAGGCGTATAATTTCAAATAGATTGTTCATCATTATTTTTAATTTGGGTATGCTTGTTGAATTTTTTTTTAACTGGTGCTAATAATTTTTCTATTTTTTTATCTACTGCATTAAATATATTAATAATAATTTATTTATTTATTTTTTATTTTACTTAATTGCATGTATCACCTTTTTATTTAAATACTTGACAATTCTAAAGTTGTAATATTTACAAGGATTATTTTCTTTTATATTTTTTTTTACTACATACCTTTTTTGTAGAAATCTTTTATAAATTTCATAATATAGTTTCTACTTTTAGGAATAATTCTATATTTTTAATACTAAGTTATTGTTATATATTTTTAAGCCTTTAATTCTTTTTAATATTTTTCTTACCAACTCTGAGAAGTTTTTGTTTTATATCATTATTAACTTAACACTTTTTATACTACTTTATATGTCCAGATATTCCAATATTTTTTTAATTCATTATTTTTAATATTTTATATATTTGTTTATTTTTACACAAATTGTTTTTACTCAGTTAATAATTACTTGTAAATACCTGATAATTGACACCTGCAATGTTTATACCAGTTATTTTCTTAATATAATTAAGAACAAAAGTAATAAATAGTATATTTGGCATATCATAACTTCTAGAATCTTATTTATTTTATATATCACATAGGTTTATTTCTTAGAGAAATTACGTAGAAAATAAAAGCATGACGTTTTTATTTAAAAAAAAAATCAAAACTAAAATGTTATCTATGTAAATTAAATTTCAGATGGATTCCTGATGCTTAAAAAAATAAAATAGAAATACATTGTTTGAAATAAATTTTGCTCTTTTATAATTTATTCAAAAATATGATTTTGAGATACTAATAAATAAAAGCTTTTTTTTTTTTTTTTTGGAATTTATTAAGAACTTTTTGAAAAATGTATTATGAAGATAATATAATATTAATAATCTTGTATAAGTATGAAATGCCAAAGATAATTTTATTTTTTATATGAGTTATATAAAACTGGTATATCAAAAAATATTCTCTATATATATTTTTAATATTCATACAGCAGATTTTAATAATTATTGTCAGTTCTGCATTTTATTAAAGTCTGTTATTAAAAAGAACAATATTGAAAAATTTGTGTCAAAGATAGTTTAATATTAATATATATTCTATTAATTTTGACTATTATGTAAACAAATTATATCTGTTAACTATATAATGCTGAGAATATGAAATATTGTTTAAAATTAATAAACTCCATGAATGCCATACCACAGATAACACTATGCTGGTGGGCAATTATGTTTTTTTTTTTTTTTTTAATTTCATAAAAAAATCTGAATAATGATTAAGTTATCAAATTGGAAATTAAATGTTAAATCTAAGTTTGTTATAAAAAAAAAAAAATCATAGTAATCAAATAGATAGAAAGATCAAATGCGATAAAAAATATAGTATTCTAGAAAACAAATAAAGATTGAAATGATTGTTTTTTCTATATTTTATAAATACATGTTTATTTATAAATAAATGAATTTCCACTTTGTCACATGCAAGTGTTAATGATTTAAAGCTATTTGATGATATAATAAATATATCAAATTCACATAATATGAAATTAAATATACAACATAAGTTTTTTTTGTTTATTCTATGAATCATGAAAAATTGTCTAACTTGACATAAACTACTAGAAAATGTAAACAATATGAAACTTTAAATTCCTAGATACAATAAACATTTTACTGAATATAAAACAAGAACGGAAAATTTTATAAAGCATTTGCTTTTGTTTTGAAATAATTATTATATAATCATTTAACTTTGTTAATATCTAACTATCAGTGGGTAGTGGTTACCATCATCGGTAAACAATTATATATAATTTTATTAAAGGATATTTATTTCCAAATCTAAATGGTACATAAAGTTAACATGAAAATATTTCTGCTTGCACAAGATTCCCATTCTAAAACTGGAACATGTTATAAAATATAAAAAAAATCATCATAAGACGATCATTCATAAAGTTATTCTAATATATATATATATATATGCAAATTCCTGATATAAACTTGATACATTCTTGTTGTTGCAGTTGTTAGTACTATAGGATTATTTATAAAGTACACAAACGTGGATGGACTATTCACCAACATGCATTATTCAGTAAGGATGTTTGTAGGCATTTTACACCTGAGTTTAATATCAAGATAAAACATGATATTATTAGTTACCTAATCATTCTTCTTAACTTAAATATCAATTGTTATCTTGAAGGCAGACTGAATTTATGTGTGTGGGAATATTTTTTGTAAATATAAATTTATAATCAATGACAGACAAACCTATATCATTACACTTGTTTCCAGAAGTTTATAAAGTAGCCAGTCTATACAAGGGTTGGTGGCTGAAAGTGAAGAATGCTAATAATATCCTGATTCTAGACCCAGGCTTTTATGTGATGATGGCCTTATATTTAGGTACTTATAACTGCAGATCACATTTGATTAAAGAAAGATTGCAAAATTTGCAAGAAAAATTTCTAATATTAAAGAAGACTTTATTGGACATTGAAAAGTCAATGGAAAAGATGACAAAAATTGATTTAAAAGTGGGCATGTTTGTGGAGTTTGCTGAAAATAAAAATAAAAAAATAATATAAATTCTTTTTTTAAAAAAAATTTTAAAAATCAATGGACATGGAAACATTCAAATGAAGATACAGTGGAATTGGATTATATTTTGATTAAATTAAATATACATTTCAAGATTGTAATGTTTTTCATAAATTGAATACAAGAAGTGATCATCAATTAGTGAAATGTCCAATAGATATTAATGCAAAACTAGAGAAATTAAGAAAAAAAACAATATTCTCAATTATTATTTCTAATCTTCATGAAAATTCCCATAAATATAAATTAAAACTTTTAAATTGTATTCAAATATTAACAAATTTTGAACATGATTTATATTGAAGATAATGGATATAATTTCAAAAACTGCAACAGACATAACTTCCACAAAAGTGTAACAATTGACAGTAAAATTTCCACTTATATAAGACAATTTAAGAAGAAAAGAATAGGTATGAAAAAATATAGAAATGATGCATTGAGAAAGATTGAATATCTCAAATTTTTAAATAAGTTCTGGAAAAGAGTTGATAATGATACAAGAAAATGTAGTTGTGAACTAGCAATATAATCTATAGAAGTGAATGAAAATGTCATAAGTGTAAAACAATGTCTTGATATTGACAAAAAACTTATTTCTGTAATAAGAAAAAAAATAGGGAGCTAATACTAAAAAGAGAGATGACATCAAGAAATGTGTAGAAGAGTTCCATCAACATTTATATCAAAGTAAAGAAGAAAAACATTATATCCTACAACTACTACATCTTCTGAAATGACCAGAATCTTAAATGAAGAAATGAGCCATGCAATGAAATTTATGAAAATGGGTAAAGTGAACCTATGGGAAAAAAGAGAAAGTTATTTAGCAAATGTCTACAATGAAAAAATTCAGTACTAATATTATTATTTAAAAATAGGTGATCAATAAATTTAAAATGTCAGTCTTATGTTCTTTCTATACATTTTTTTTAGCAAAATAATTACAACTATCTACAGTGAACTTTCTGTTTTAATCAACCAAAGGAACAAGCTGAATGTAAAGATGTTTTTATTGTTTTGAATAATAATACTCTATTAAGAGATGTTATAGAAACATCCAATGAATATGAGTTGACATTATGTTTTGGATTTGTAGATTATGTAAAGACATTTGATTTGTAATAATTTTTTCAGTGATTAAAATATTGAATATTCAAAGTATAAACTAAGGATATTGTTAAATTATGAAAAATATTTATAAAAATTAACACTAAAATTTAGATTACATAATGATACTAAAAATAATAAGCCTGAGAAGAGTGTGTCACAGGGTGACTTCATATCTTTAAAACAATTTACAGTAGTTTTACAAGAAAAATTATGAGGATTAAAATGGGAGAGTAAAAGCACAAAAATCAATGGAGATTATATAAATCATTTAGATTTTACAAAATATATTGTTGTTTTTACAAATAATGTTGTAGAGCTTCAGGAAAGTTTTAACAGGTATCAAATAAAAGAAAGAAAATAAGACTAAAAATAAATTTTAATAAGACTAAAGTAATGATCAATGTATTTCTACAAATTTTAAAAAAATTAAATTGATAATGAGTTAGAATAAGTTAAAAACTACAAATATGTTGGTCAGATTATAACTACAGATGAGACCATAACAGATAAAATTAATCATAGAATTCAATTTAGTTGGAATGTTTTTATTATAAATAACTTAATACTAAAAGGAAATGTACTTAAGTGTTAAAACAAGCTTTTTTAAATAAATGTTACCATGTTCTCACATATGAATCCAAAACTTGAACATTTAACAGAAGAGCAATACAATGACTTCAGACGAGTCAACAAAGTATAAAATGATGCATATAAGGAGTAACAGAAAAAAATAAAAATAAAATATCTGGACAATAGACAAAACAAGCATTACCAAAATCAATAAAACCATTAAGATACAGAAATGGAATTGGGTTAAAATATAACTACAAAAGTAATTATATATGAACAATTCAAATTTTAAATTGGATTCCCAGAGATTATAAAAGATCTATAAAAATCATGTGTGAGATGGATTTATGAAATAAAAAAGGTTGCTGTTGTGCTGTGATGAAATGTGACCAGGTTTCAGAGAATTTGAATTTAACATATAGAAATCTTCACTCTGCAAAGAATTAATAATGATTAAAAATGTCTGTGTGTATTTGATATATATATATATATATATATATATATATATATATATATATATATATATATATATATATATATATATATATATATATATATATATATATATATATATATATATATATATATATCATATTATTATTACTATTTGTGGGATATTCTGTGTAGTGAAAAAGCTAAATGCTGACGTTTCAGTACAATATCAAGTACCTTCCTCAGAGCGTCCTCTTTCGCAAATATATACTCTACCTAACCCGCCCTCAACTCTCTCTCTATATTTATTTACTCTTTTTAATACTATAATATAATATAAAGTACGTCGTCTCGTAAATTTGTCTAAAACATCATTTATATAAAGTAATAACAATGTTCTAAATTTTATTATAACGACTCGATCAGAATTCTATACCACTCTCTTACACAGAATCCTATCACAGGGTGGTTAGTGCTACGGGTGGAGTAATCAATATCATTGGAAAACTTTTGCCAATAACATTTATACTCGTTTACTAGAACACGTATTAGCCAATCAAACTTTTATTTATTTAAAGGAAGAAATCCTATGGGCGCCAGCCGAGCTTGTCGACAAGTCTGCTTGACCAATACGGTCTAGTACCCGCTCCCGCTAGCTCAGCTACAATAATCAATCAAATATACTCTGCCTACTTAAAAAATCACTTTTAAAAAATCTTTTCTACGCTAACTTTCTCGCTTTCTCTTTTATTTATTTTAATTATTTAAGTTAAATCTAATTTGAGTAATAACTAAACAATAAAATATTCATTTACGCTATTATACTTCGTTTTGTCTTATAACACAATTATCTACACTTTCGATCAAGTTGAAATACAATTTAATGCACTCAAAGTTCCATATTATAAATACAAACTAATCATACGCATACGCTTACATTTGAAGTAACAATAAAATCTCATATAAATACATTTGGAAATAATCATACGCATACACTGATATTTAAACTCACACTAAAATACATTTGATAAAATAATTATACACATTTATTTATATTGGCAATCACACTGAAATCTCTGGGCATTGGAGCTAACGACAATTAATAGTTCATAAGATAAAGTTCAGAGTTTATTATTACGGCTTTAATTAGTGAGTTAGAAATTGAAACAAATATTACCTAGCTTTCTCCCCTCTGCACGGTTTTTTGAGCGTTGCTTCAATAGTGTTTCCTTCGGTCAGTTAGCACTAACTGCTTGCAATCCATTCCCGATGTCTTTGGGATCATGTGGGCTCCATGTGGACACTCCGTCTCCTTCTTGTTTATGCGACCATGATCGAATCTGGAACTGTCCGCTGATGTTATTGCCTGGAAGGATTCGGCCGGTTGTTCACACGATGGTTTTAGCAATGCAGCATAGTATAATTAATGAACGACAATTGCTTAATAATTGCTTAGGAATAATAATACAAGCATTGATTAATAGAATAGAAAATTTGCCCCTTTTATATTTACAGTTCTTATCTCACGGATTCAATCTACAATACGTAACTAATCCTCTGGTGTTTCAGTTATGGTCCGTGCTGATTTTCTGGTGTTCGCATTGGTTATTTAATTTCTTTGTATTCCCTGCTAGAGTTATTTCACTTTCTTTGTTATAGTTATTTCAATTCCTTTGTTAAAGTTTTTCCAATTTCTTTGTTAAAGTTATTTGCACTAATTAGCCGTTTGCTGGAAATTTCTTAGGTTTGTCATTAGCTCCCATTGTTTATTACATTCATTCAATTACACATATAATTTTTCTTTTTATTATGATTATAAGACAAAACGAATTCCACCTTGCTTTTTCTTTCTTTTTTTTTTTCTTAAAGCAATTTTAAATCGAATTTCAGTTTAGTCAAATCAAATTTCTAATCAAATCAAAGCTAATTATATCAATTCTTAATTTTTTTTAGCTTTTATTTAATACGACTCAAAATTATATTTTAGAAAACTATTTATTTTATGCTTTTAACGCTCACCTGTCTATGAGAAAAAAAATCTTTATTTTATTTTACCTTACACGAACTTTTAATTTTATTAATATTTACACAAATCGCTTATTAATTAATATTATTTTTTAAATTATATGTACCGCCAACGCACACACACTCCTTCCTAATATATCTCGGTACATTTCTCCGTCCCCCCTTTTTGAAACTAAAATATCACTCTGAGGTTTTAGTTTTAACGTTTAATTTTAATTTTATTCGATTTAATTTGATGGACGTTCGTCTTCTCTTATTCTTGGATGTCCGTATTCCTGTTGAGTTTGTGATTCCATTATACCCATTGATTTATTACTTTTATTTATTCATGCTCGATCAGGTGGTTCTCTCTTCCTGCCATGTGGGTCGTGGTACCCATCCCATTCCCTGTATCGATCTGGAGGTTCCCTAGGTAGATTGCCATAATCAATCTGTGTTAAAAATTCCGCCATTTCCTCCACCGACCGTCCGTCTTTACTTAGCATTAGTTGTTGTATATTTGGCGGCATGTTATGGCGTAGTGTTCTGATTATTTGACCATCTGACATAGGGAATGCAGTCAGTGCCTTGAGTTTTGACACTTGTCGGTAAAAGAATTTCGCATATGTTTCTCCCCGTGCACTTGCATATTTCTCGTGGGATATCTTATACCTGATTCCATCTTGTCTTGCTTCATTCCAAAATGCCCTTAACATGGCCCGCCTGTACTCTCCGAATGTTTGCGGTTTCTTGTCCAAGGTGTGCCACCAATCATGTGCCGTCTCTTGGAGGTAACTGCTGGCCACCGCAACCTTGTCCTCTTCCAGTAAACTTTTATTATAAAACATATTATTCAGACTTTCCAAATGTTTCAGCGGGTTCTCTCCTACCTCCGCTTTAAATACCGAGATGGCAAACTGCTTTTCCATAAATCTACTCGTCTGTTCACTGTGCCTATTCTCATTCTTAAACTCCTCATACTTCTGCTCTATCTGTCTTATTTTCGGCCCTGTTTCCCCCACTACATCTTTATATATCTCCTTTACTTTCGTTTTGATGTCCTTGGTGGTCTCTATTTCCTTCCCTAAATTCCCTAATTCCTGTCGCATCGTTTCCTGGCTACTTATTAAGTCTTGACATATCTCTTCCACGCGAACTATTCTTTCTTCTATCTGGCTTTTCCCTATACTGCTTGACTCTTCCCTTGCTTCTATATTTTCTTTTAATTCTACTACTTTGTACTTTTCTTCTTCTATACTCTTTTTCACTTCTATCACTTCCTCGAATGCATCCCTTCTTGCTGTCATTTCCTGTTTCATTTCTCTCGTCTCTATCCTAAGTTCATTTATTTCCTCCTTCATTTCTTGTTTCATTTCTCTCATCTCTGTCCTAAGTTCCTTTATTTCCTGTTGATTTTGTTTAATGTCCTGGCGTATCTCTCTCATCATGTTCATTAACATTTGTACTGCGCTTTCCTCCACTATTTGCGGATTTTTGAAAAAAATTGGGCTTTCTTCTGGCGTTGCCCTCCCGTCACTTCCACTTTCATCCATTTTTCTTTTTAATACTAACGATAAATTTACATATTCACAACCCAAACTAACCTTCCCAGTTCCCCCTTTTTTTTTTGCTTTATACTAAAATTCCCCGGAGTGTCCCTATGCCTCCACGTTTTATCTGATTGCAAAAAATCACCTTTACAGTTGCGCCGCTTACACCGTTTTCTAATTCTACTATCACGCTCCCTTCCGCTTATTACTAACTATCACTTCTGTCCTCATACACGACTCTGGCCACCGCTTGACTCACGTAAATTCTGCCATCCCAAAACATCTAGTTTTGCTCCACGTTGATGCGCCATTCTACCTAAACCGCCCTCAACTCTCTCTCTATATTTATTTACTCTTTTTAATACTATAATATAATATAAAGTACATCGTCTCGTAAATTTGTCTAAAACATCATTTATATAAAGTAATAACAATGTTCTAAATTTTATTATAACGACTCGATCAGAATTCTATACCACTCTCTTACACAGAATCCTATCACAGGGTGGTTAGTGCTATGGGTGGAGTAATCAATATCATTTGAAAACTTTTGCCAATAACATTTATACTCGTTTACTAGAACACGTATTAGCCAATCAAACTTTTATTTATTTAAAGGAAGAAATCCTATGGGCGCCAGCCGAGCTTGTCGACAAGTCTGCTTGACCAATACGGTCTAGTACCCGCTCCCGCTAGCTCAGCTACAATAATCAATCAAATATACTCCGCCTACTTAAAAAATCACTTTTAAAAAATCTTTTCTACGCTAACTTTCTCGCTTTCTCTTTTATTTATTTTAATTATTTAAGTTAAATCTAATTTGAGTAATAACTAAACAATAAAATATTCATTTACGCTATTATACTATGTTTTGTCTTATAACACAATTATCTACACTTTCGATCAAGTTGAAATACAATTTAATGCACTCAAAGTTCCATATTATAAATACAAACTAATCATACGCATACGCTTACATTTGAAGTAACAATAAAATCTCATATAAATACATTTGGAAATAATCATACGCATACACTGATATTTAAACTCACACTAAATTACATTTGATAAAATAATTATACACATTTATTTATATTGTCAATCACACTGAAATCTCTGGGCATTGGAGCTAACGACAATTAATAGTTCATAAGATAAAGTTCAGAGTTTATTATTACGGCTTTAATTAGTGAGTTAGAAATTGAAACAAATATTACCTAGCTTTCTCCCCTCTGCACGGTTTTTTGAGCGTTGCTTCAATAGTGTTTCCTTCGGTCAGTTAGCGCTAACTGCTTGCAATCCATTCCCGATGTCTTTGGGATCATGTGGGCTCCACGTGGACACTCCGTCTCCTTCTTGTTTATGTGACCATGATCGAATATGGAACTGTCCGCTGATGTTATTGCCTGGAAGGATTCGGCCGGTTGTTCACATGATGGTTTTAGCAATGCAGCATAGTATAATTAATGAACGACAATTGCTTAATAATTGCTTAGGAATAATAATACAAGCATTGATTAATAGAATAGAAAATTTGCCCCTTTTATATTTACAGTTCTTATCTCACGGATTCAATCTACAATACGTAACTAATCCTCTGGTGTTTCAGTTATGGTCCGTGCTGATTTTCTGGTGTTCGCATTGGTTATTTAATTTCTTTGTATTCCCTGCTAGAGTTATTTCACTTTCTTTGTTATAGTTATTTCAATTCCTTTGTTAAAGTTTTTTCAATTTCTTTGTTAAAGTTATTTGCACTAATTAGCCGTTTGCTGGAAATTTCTTAGGTTTGTCATTAGCTCCCATTGTTTATTACATTCATTCAATTACACATATAATTTTTCTTTTTATTATGATTATAAGACAAAACGAATTCCACCTTGCTTTTTTTTTTTTTTCTTAAAGCAATTTTAAATCGAATTTCAGTTTAGTCAAATCAAATTTCTAATCAAATCAAACCTAATTATATCAATTCTTAATTTTTTTTAGCTTTTTATTTAATACGACTCAAAATTATATTTTAGAAAACTATTTATTTTATGCTTTTAACGCTCACCTGTCTATGAGAAAAAAAATCTTTATTTTATTTTACCTTACACGGACTTTTAATTTTATTAATATTTACACAAATCGCTTATTAATTAATATTATTTTTTAAATTATATGTACCGCCAACGCACACACACTCCTTCCTAATATATCTCGGTACAATACCATGGGATAAAGAACCATCTATCCTTCTTTCAATCAAAACATCTAAAAAAGGTAATTGATTATTATTTTCTATTTCCATGGTAAATTTAATATTGTTGTGAAGAGAGTTTAAAAAATTAAAAAAGTCATCAAGAACATGCTTACCATGAGGCCAAATAACAAAGGTATCATCAACATACCTCAGCCATATAGATGGTTTTTTAACTGCTAAAGACAAAAATTTATTTTCCAAATCCTCCATAAAAATAGAAGCTGTGTTCAATCAAAACCACAGCAAAATTAGGCAACTGAATATTTTTTAAAACTTGAATCGTTTCATTTACAGGTACACTAGTAAAAAGTGAAACAATGTCAAAACTTACCAAAATATCATTCTTAGTCAATTTAATATCCCAGATAAGCTCAAGAAAATGATTAGCATCTTTAACATGTGATGACATCGTTGTTAAATGCAGCTGTAAAAAAGAAGCCAAAAAACGAGCTAGAGTCTGTGTAGGTGAACCAACTGCACTTACAATCGGTCTCAATGGAATATCTGGCTTGTGAACTTTTGGTAAACCATATAATTTTGTATAAAAAGAAGATTTTTCCCTCGGAGTAAGCTGTATCTTTGTTTTTAAATCAAGATCAGTAGAATAAATTAATGCTTTAGTTTTCTTCTCAAGATAAGTCATAGGATCTCTATAAATTTTTTTATAAATATTATTATTTAATAAATCATGTATTTTTTAAAATAATCAGCCTTATTTAAAATTACTGTAGTATTACCCTTATCTGCTGGAAGAATAGTACCTGTAAATGAAACGATTCAAGTTTTTAAAAAAATATTCAGTTGCCTAATTTTACCGTGGTTTTGATTGAACACTGCTTATCGAATACATTTTTTGTTTTTGATGGGCAGATGTATAATCAAACATCAGGTCTAGCTATGGGTTCACCAATTTCTCCAGCATTAGCTTCTATTTTTATGGAGGATTTGGAAAATAAAATTTTGACTTTAGCAGTTAAAAAACCATCTATATGGCTGAGGTATGTTGATGATACCTTTGTTATTTGGCCTCATGGTAAGCATGCTCTTGATGACTTTTTTAATTTTTTAAACTCTCTTCACAACAATATTAAATTTACCATGGAAATAGAAAATAATAATCAATTACCTTTTTTAGATGTTTTGATTGAAAGAAGGATAGATGTTTCTTTATCCCATGGTATATATATAAAAAACCAACACTCACTGGGAGATATCTGCATTTTCCCTCTCATCACCATCCTGCACAACTATTTTCAGTGGCAAAGACATTATTGGATAGAACAAAAAGACTTTCTGATGATAGCCATTTTCACCAGGACCTTTTTGCTACTAATAAAATGCTTCTTCATAATGGTTTTAATTACAAAATTATTAAAAGGGCTTATACATATCAAAAGAAAAAAGATTTTGATACATCAAAAATTAAGACAATTTTGCCATATATTAAAGGAGTAACTGATAGAATTGGTAACATTTTAAAGAATAATAATATTCACACAATTTTTACTACTTATAAAAAAATAGTGAAATATTTCCTCTTCCTAAAGATAAAATTGCTTTGGAGTGTCATGGTGTGTATGAAATTCGATGTAGGGTCTGTCCACATACATATATAGGACAGACTAATCGTAGAATAAATATTAGAAAGGAAGAACACAATCTGGCAGTGAGAGAAAATCCAATTCATCAGCTATTTATTCTCATATTAAATTAACAAATCATGATATCAATTTTGAAAAAAACAAATATTTTAGCAAAAATTGAACAATATGACCAGAGATTGCTAAGAGAAGCTATAGAGATTTTTAAAAGGCCCAAGAGCATAAATGAAAGGTGTGAGTTAAAGAAGATTAACAACATTTGGAAGAAACTATTGGAAGAGAAAATAAATTTTAAAACTTCTCAACCAATAGAATTTAAATATGAGGAGAAAGAAAACGATAAAAACGATTTTAAATCTCACATGCATTCTTATGATTTGAGAAAGAGGACGCTCTGAGGAAGGTACTTGATATTGTACTGAAACGTCAGCATTTAACTTTTTCACTACACGGAATATCCTGCAAATTGTAATAATAATATGACATCTTTTATCCATGAAAACATTAGAATTATATATATATATATATATATATATATATATATATATATATATATATATATATATATATATATATATATATATATATATATATATATATATATATATATATATAACTGGATCTCATTTTATGCGGATTATTTTAATGCGATTCATGTTTCTTCTTAATATTTTTCATATTTTACTATATTTATTAGATATCAAGAAATTTAAATTATAAATAACTTAATTTGACTTGAAATACTTTTTTTCAAAAATATAACATTATATTAGCAGCTAATGTCAGTATGGCCTGTAGCTATATTTAGAATAAATAACCTACTTATACTAATGAGTAAATAGTTATAATAGATTTATATTTACATATAAAAATATCACAATAAATATTCAAAAATTTTAAACTTTTAAAATGTATTTTGTTAGGTATAAATAAATAATGTAGATTTTTTTAAATAAATAAGGAATATTATATTGATTTTATAAACTGAAAATAATAATTGTAATGATAATGTATAACCTTTTTGTTTTGATTGCAATCCTCATTTTTTTAATATAGAAATAAAATGTGAACATTTAAAATTTATTTCAGTAGTAAAAATAAGTTGTCAATAGAAAACCATTAACACAGCACAGGAATGAAATTGGAACTAGCATTGTAAATGGGATAAAAATTAGAGGGGGAATGGAAAATAAAGTGGTTAACAAGTTTCTCTGGGCATAATTGCTGAGAGATTTGACTTCATTCAAGAAGAAGCTACATCTCATCACATCGACGAATCTGATTTCTTACCAGTTTACACATGAACTGCACATTTGAAAATAGCAATAATGATTAAAATACATGAGAAAAAATGTCAAATTAAATACTGTAGTTAATAAAAAAAAAGGAAAAAAAAAGTTTGTCTTGTACCATTTTTTTTTCAAATATTTGATATTTTTTATTAGTCATACTTTATTTGCTTATCTTTTATTGCAAATTTTAAAGTACATCTGGATCTCTTTTTACGCGGACTTATTTAACACGATTTTGAAGTTACATGATTCGTGTTTCACCGGGAAGTGTGTTAAATAAGTCTGCGTAAAAAGAGACCCGGGTGTATGAACTCCGATAATGCGCTATTACTTTAAATAATAAATTTCGTGCACTTACGTTATATTGAAAGTAATAGCACATTATTGGAGTTCGACTTTCATCTTAGTAAATTCAATATTTTCAGTGCTTTATAATAGTAAGATTTTATGCAATAATGAAATTAAAATCATAATTTCCACATTTTATGTATACAGACATTAAATTTTACAAGATTATAATGTAAATTTGTTCAAACATTGTACGTGTTAATTTTGCATTTTAAATCACATTCTGTTTTTGCTTTTTAAAAAAGAACGTAATCAATTATTAATCATTTAGTGTCCACAAGTTTATTTTTAAAAGGTCAGTAATGGCAGTGGGCATAATTAAATTTGACAATTAAAAATTAAAATCTGATTTTTAATTGTAATTAACAATTTAAAAATTACTTACTGCGACTTGAAATGAATGTGAAATTTGATTTTTAAACCGAATTTAAAATTAAAGACAAAAATAAGAATTTAATTTTTAGTTGTTAGTTTAATAAACAATTAATAAAATCATCATCTCAAAGATTAATTACTAATTACGTTGTCACTAGAAAACCACTGTTACAGCATGAGTGTGAAGTTAGTGCTAGTTGTTTGCAAATGAACATATTTTTCGGCAAATAGCTGTAAATTATGCATAAAAATATATTATTTTGAATAAAATTAAATATTATAGTTAAAAAAAGTTTGTCTTGTACCAATTTTTTTCAAATTTGAAAATTTTTATTAGTCATATTTTATTTCCTTATAATTTTTTTGCACAAATTTTAAAGTAATTTTACATTGGTGCTTTGCTTTTACACGAATTTTGAAAAATCACAGACCGCATCCCCCCTTTTTCAATGTAAGTTACGTCTATTTTTGCGTGATTTCATTTGCACTTGTTTTCTGAGGAACCTATCTATCGCGTAAAACGAGACCCAGGAGTATTTTTCCTTGTTGCTTTGCTTTTATGTGAATTCTGAAAATTATGGACCCTATCCCCAGTTTTTCGAGGTAAGTTAAGTCTATTTTTGTGCGATTTTTTTAATGTGGGTTTTCTGTGGAACCTTTCTACTGCATAAAATGAGACCCAAGTGTGTATATATATATATATATATATATATATATATATATATATATATATATATATATATATATATATATATATATGAATGTTATCACAGGTTACCAATGTAAAAGACATATTTTGAAGGTTCATTCATGTAAAATTTCAATTAGATATTTTAACATTTGTACTTGATGACACAAGCCCTCAACTGGGAAATTAAGAATATATCATTGTAAGTTGCTGAAAACAGTGTCTATAAAAATATTTGTAAAGACACTGTAAACAAGGTTCACAATAATCATTAAAGTTTCACAACTAGGAAAATCTGCTATATAAATAAATTCTTGTATTTCTACATGTTCTTCTATTTCAGGGGTAATAGTTAATTTGTTTATGAAACATATAGAAACTCCTGCACTAGCATCACTACTATTAAAATATGTTGTTTGATTGAGAAATATAGATGACATATTTGTCATCTGACACCATGTATAACTTGGATTTTTTTATTACCTTTAAATAAAATTCATCCAAATATTACATTTGTAATGGAAGTATAAGCTGATGGGGCACTTCATTTTTTGATGTTCTTGTGAACAAGAAACAAAATATATGTGTTTTTTTCAGTTTTCAGAAAAAATACACATGCTGACATATACCTCCAATTTTCTTCTCATCATCATCCAGCTCAGAATTTTTCTGTATCCAAAACCTATTTACCGGAACAATTACCTTTTCAGACAGATGATATTTAAAAGATGAAATCCATGATATAAATAAAGTATTGTTAGCAAATGGTTATACTAAAAACATTATATATCAAACATTATTTCAAAGTAAAACTACCAAAATAATAATAATAAAGAAGCAACTATTAGAGGTTGTATTTCTTATATTAAATGAATCACAGACACTATTGGCCAAATTCTAAACTGGTACTAAAAAACAACAACATATGCTCCTTATCAAAAAATAAATAGTATTTTTTTAACTATCCCTAAATATTAAATCCCTATTCAGACTCAACAATTATGGAATTTCATGAGGAAATTGTAAGTCATCATCTGTGGATATGAGCAATGATCAAATTAGTATTGTAAAGGATGAACATGTTAATGCAGTGATGTAATATTTATCACCAATCTCAATTAATGCTATGGATTATGGTCACTATATTAAATTTCTAAAATGAGTATCCTATCCAGATGTATAAACCTACATGAGTGTAAGGTCAGATAAGATATTGAGAGACTAAAAAATCAAATTGTATCACATCAGTGAAGACTAATGTAAGGTTACTCCTATTTGGAAACATTTTTTGAACACAAATTACTCCAAAAATTCTGAAATTTTTTTTTGTTGTTTATTTTTTGTTTTATTTTTCAAAAAAGTATATCAAATATCATGTTTCAATTTTATTAAACATAATTTAAATCACATCAAAATATGCTTAATAAAAAACAAAAAAACAAATTGCAATTGTTAAAATTAAAAAGCAATTTAATAGTTACCAACTTAATAAAATTAATATTAAACACAGGTTATGTAAAAGTGAATGTTAAATTTCCATTTCTTTTTCTTTGACTTTTCTGTTTGCTTTTATTTTTTTAATAAAAGTTGTGTCCGATAGTGAAACATGTAATTAAAAATTGATTGATTAAAATAAATAATGTGAATCTCAACATAAAAAAAAAAACATGAGATGTGGTATACCATATTTTGAAAACAATATTTGAATATACAATGATACTTAGTCTACAAATTGTTTGAGATAAATAATTTAAATCCTAATTGATACTAGCAGAGAGAAACAGGAAGTTTTTTTTAAATGTGTTTTTTTTTATAGTGGTATTAAATAAAGTAAGCTGTATTTTAAGTTGGAGAATACCCACAGTGATGTAAAGAATTAAGTAAAATATTATGTACAAGTAAAAGTTTATGGTGTTTCATGAAATTTTAATGCTTCCTTATAGGTATTCATATGTGCCGTATATGGAGTTTCATAAAACAAAAATGTTGTAAACTACAACTCTAGTCTAAAAAGGTAAGTGTGCCCATCATCATTTGAAAAGTGTATTTTCTTTGGCCATACATTGAAATGACAGTTGCTGACTATCTCCAAAATTCTACCCATTTATGATATCAACTTATGAAATATTTCAATGATGGCCATTCTTATTTGGAGATCAACTGAAAAATCATAGTAATTATTATTTATGACTAATCTGAAATAATAATAATAATAATAATAATAATAATAATAATAATAATAATAATAATAATAATAATAATAATAATAATAATAATAATAATAATAATAATAATAATAATAATAATAATAATAATAATAATAATAATAATAATAATAATAATAATAATAATAATAATAATAATAATAATAATAATATATTTATAAACTAACATTTATTCATTTAAACCTGCATTATTAAATTTAACAATTTATTATATTTGAAAATGAATTTTATATTTGTCTTATTATTTATTTTAAAGTATGTAAAATTTTATATATATTTTCCTGGAATGTTCATTAGATTATTATTTTTCTTTCTGCAATATAATATGATTTAGATATCAATTAGGCATGAAGATTAAAAAAAGAAAAAAAAAACAACAATTTGTTTAAAATAATGAACACGTTGGGTAATGTTTATTAAAATATTTGTCTTGTAATAAATTATATTAAATACCATATTGATACATTTTCTTTCTATATCTACTATTTTGTAATGATCATAATTTAATGGGAGAGTGTTGATTCAATTATATTATTGCACTGCTTTGAATAATGAATTCTTGATTATGAAGTTTAGCCTAAGATTAATTCTCATTCTTGCATTTCCTCAAATCATTAAGTAACAAGATGTGTACTACTATTGGCCGAGTTTTTAAGTTACAAGCTACTGCTCAGTGCTGATAGCATGATTACATAATGAATGAAGATTTGAAACTAGGTGTCTGGTCACATGTGTACAAATTAATGAGATGGTTACAGAGTGGGATTTGATTAATTATACTAAACCAAAAAAAATGAAAAATTCCCACAATGATTAGGTATTATAGCCATATTCACTTTATGTGTATTTAGAGAGATGTTCTAGGTAGAAGCATATGTAAAGTGATGAAACAATAATGATCTTGAGATATTGTTATTTCTTAATATTTGTTGAGTACTGATTCAGCATGTAAATCACATCTTGGGAATCATTTAGTTTTTTCATATATTTGGTTATAAGCTTCATAAATATTTTATTTAAAAAATGTGCTAATATATATATATATATATATATATATATATATATATATATATATATATATATATATATATATATATATATATATATATATATATATATATTGAAGCAAATGATCTGATGCTCAGATCCTGCTTCACAGCCCACATACAATCTCCTACCATCAAACTATGTTCAACCCGTCTTTACGCACGTATATATACATTTAATAATACATATATTTTTTTGCTTTAGCATTTTACATAAATAATGTGGATATGTATATATCTTAATCAAAGACCATTTTAGTAAATAAATATTTAATCTTATTTTCATGTGTATACATGCGTAAATGATAAGTATATAGATTTCAGTGTAGGAGATTGCTAATAAATGGTTAAAAATTATGTTATATATAAATTGTTCTCAAAATCATATATGAAACTTATAATTTTTCCTTATTTAATTTAGCAGTCAGAAATGATGAATTATCTTTTAAAAAGTCTCTAGAAAAAAATTACCCAGAAAATCCCATTAGTTAAAAGTAAAAAGATTACAATTTTGTAAAAGTAAATAAACCCATGCGTGGAAATTTTGTCCATGCCAGCTTGTTTTAAAATCATAAGACTTATTTTAAAACAATCGTCTAAGAAACTGATAACAGAATTGCATTGTTTCAAAAGTCTTACCAGATTAGAAAGTATCCGGTCAGCCAATTTTGGATATACATTAAGTGCTTAAACTGCCTCAAGTCCAGCAGTAGTTGCCATGTGACAGCACCAAAATAGAAGTATAAATACTGCTGAATTTGAATTCAAAAAAAGAAGAGACAACCAAAATTATCATGATGCCAAACCAAATCCACGTCAATTTTAATTTTAATCCAATGTGCCATGAGTAGGGGAAATTTCACCTTCCCCTCTGTTCCAATATGGTTTTCCTGTCATGAAGCTCTGGATCCCATACTAATGAACTCTAAATGCCTGCAAATAAAATTCAATACTACCCATCATGTCGTATTTTAAAACCCTAGATCTAGTGAACTAATGGTGATGAACATTATGCTTAGCAAGGACTGCTATTCCAGATATAAAAGTAAAAGAACCTTAGCCATGCTTGATTATCCAATTCCTCCTTTTTTATAACCCTGACACTCTGTTCTGATCCTGTAGTTAAATGTTTTTATATTATGTAACTTTCTATAACTCTATATAACTGATCCTCATTAAACCTCTTTTAATATATTTTCTTTCTTTATTTCCGTGCGGCAAATATCTAATTTAATATATTTATGTATTTATGTTTTCTTTAAAAATGCCAATAATAATTTCCAAAATTGCTAACACATATTTTACTTCTATTTTTTCTACCTTTACTTATGAGGTAATTAAGCATGTAAACTAATTAAAAACAAGTCTTACTCAACTTGTACAGGTGTTCACAGTTTTAGAAAATAAAGTAATTAAATTATAAACTTTGATATAGAAAACAGATCATCATCTGTTTTCATAAAATGTTTATTTTTCTTTTTAAATAATAATGCGCTATTTTAACTTTAATGCATCTCATATATATATATATATATATGATATGCATATATATATATATATATATATATATATATATATATATATATATAAATGTTGTCCCAACTATTACCACCACACCAGTTATTTATGTATCAATTTTATTTACTTTCATAAAAAGCATTTTATTAACCGTGATTGATATTTATGAAATGTGTGGGAAGTTATGAATAACTTAAAGTAAAAAAGGAGGGGAATCTTTAAATCTTAAATTTATATATTTAGTTAAATCTATCATCTATGCCTGTTTAGTAATTAATTCACAATATTACGCAGGGTATTCTATAAATTATGGGTATTAAATCAGTAAGATATTATACAAAGCTAGTTATGCTTCATTATTTTAACATTGCGAGAAAAAAGGCCATTTCATTTCATATATATTTGTGCTTCTCTCTAATATGGAGGTATTCGCTAAGTTGAGCCCCATCTTTGTTCTCAATGTCCTTGAACCAGGCTGTAAAACCACCCTGGGGACATATTTGGTTGTATGTGCATGCTTTATATGGGAATCGCTCTGGAAAATCCAGCCCAATAAATGCATTGCCAACCACTCTTCATTTCTAAACCGATCCTGCCAACGTTTGCAGGAAAAATCGGTATTTCTCTTTCGATAAACTTCATGAAGCACACTCCAGGATCCATAAATAGACCACCCAAACCTGCCACCATGCAAATACTGCCTTTCATTATAATTCTAGTAAACCCATGAATATCCATAAGCTGTAGTAGTGTGACTTTGCTCAAACAGACATCTATGTCATTATTTAATATACACATCATTATGACGAACTTGTTAGTAATATAAATATTCATTGGCTTGCCACATGTCTGCCACATTATAAATCAAATTAATGATTATATTCTATAAAAATGTAATATTGCTTTGTTAAATTGTTCTCTTTAAAAATCGGTTAAATGCTATTTTTGTTTCTCTAGGGGTGGAATAGTATCTTAATAATATTTTCTCATAGCGCTACTTTTGTAAGGTATTTATTATTGGCATAGCCACAAATATCAGCTAGTTATTATAAAAGCTGAATATTAGATAATATTTATGAGGCTAGTGTCTGAAAAATAATCAAACACATTTATTTGTTATTAATATAATAAATCTTAATATATATATATATATATATATATATATATATATATATATATATATATATATATATATATTTATTTATATCAACTTTCGAATCATTGCTTTCTTTTATTTAAATTAGTATTAATTTCTAAGTTATGCTCATAATGACTAGAAAATCTCCGCTAAAATTACATAATTAATATGCAAGGTCACGAGCCTTCATTGCTCCTAAAGTATAGTACATATTTAAGTTAGTCTATCATTAGAGTTAGCTTATAGTCTTTTTGTGTCTCCGATGAGCAATGCCGGTGGTGAGAAGTAAAATTAGATCAATATCATCACGATTGTTGCTCATAATGTTATAGATCTGGGAAATAGGCAAATAGGGCAGAATTCATGAGTGTTCCTGACTTATGCATCTTGCGCATGATTGGATATGAGATACTTTTGCCTAGATGCTAGATCTTGTTATGTGAACATACAAATCCACCTTGTACAATATATATATATATATATATATATATATATATATATATATATATATATATATATATATATATATATATATATATATATATATATATATATATATATGGATAACAGCAGGTAAAGAGCTGGGTTGACCAAGAATTCATTGGTGTAGAGGATCTAGGTCAGGGTAAATGTTCTGGGTCACTGGTCTTTAGTGATCATGTGGGAGAGGGTTGTGCAAAGAACAAAATGATTGTGATCATAAAATAAAATAGGCATGTGTTGCATACATGCAATGAATATATAATTCTTGAAAAATAGAATAGCTTTCAAATCAGAAAAATATTAATAAACTTAGCAGAATAACTATGAATATGATGTGAAAGCATTAAAATTTCTTTTACATTAATAGTAATAATGACAGTGTATTATAATAAAGGACATTAAATGTATATATAAAAAGATGTACATAGGCAAAATATATTTTCTCATTTAATTAATGATTATTTATAATCATTAATATGTTGCTATAAAGTTGTTTACAGTAATGATTTTAGTGGCACTTGTAATCAAAAGATAGTAAATTGTCATTTATAAAATACTAAATAAATGATAAAAAAATATATATGACATTTTGATCTGAGTCTACTGTTAAGTGCTGTTTCAGTACAAAATCTTTATTTTGGGGTCATTTATGTTTTTCATACATCATTGGTTATAAGTGGTTCGAAAATTATATTTATAAATTAAACGTATGTAATAAAAAGGTACACATGAATTTAAAATTACAATATGAGCTATGTATATCTTACTTTCAAAAAATGAAGGAAGTTTTTCTTAATTGCAACCAGTATCTGACTTCTGGGCTTATGGATGGTTGTGATTTTAATGCCTTAAGGTGAAAGATGTACTGAGATAATAATAAATTTTGAATATAAGAATATATAATAAAGTCAAGATAAAATTTATCACTCATGTTTCAAATATACATATATAACAATTGATAAAAATGATTCTTAATATGCATTTGTATCCCATGATTTGTTTTGTTCAGTTTGCTAACAATTTTTCCAACCTTTTATTGCATTGTATGTTTTAAAAGCTTATTTTAAAAGCGCCATATGTTTATTATTAAAATATAGTTCGCAAGTTTGTTTCTAATAGTTCATATTAAATTTAAACTTAATAGAGATATTTAAATTTATTAGAGGCCATTCAATTCTATTAGTCGTTACAATCTTTTTTCCTTTTAATATTTCCATTCTTTAAGTCAATCACAATATTTACATTTCAGGAAATTACGATTAACTCTTAGTTTAAATTTCAAAGAAATATCTGTATACATTAAAAAAAAAACATATTTGTAGTTCTTTATATACATTTTGAAACATCAGGGTAAAAAAAAAAAGTTTTGCACTTATGTATACGTTGTTTTTTTTTTTTTTTGAAAAAAAAAATACTATCTCAATTTTTCTAAAGTACTCAATAGAAAAGTGAATAAATTGTACTCAAAACGGATTTTGTTTTCCACAATATTTTTTGCTAATTGATGCTATAATTGGAACAAAAGTTGAATCTCCCACTGAACTATATAAATGTCAATGACTTATGAAGAAATAGAATTACACCAATTTACACTTTATCTTATTCGGTATTTAAGCTTACTTCATTCACCTTGTTCAAAACTAGAGTGTAAGATTTTATATTATTTTAATTTATGTACAAAATAAATAATCTGAAAAGGCTAAATCAATGAATTAAGCTTTAATTTCAAAAAAATTAAAAAAGTTGGATTTGTACCATTTTACATTTTTATAATAGATTAAAATTTATACAACTTGATGGGAGTTTCTGTCACTTCTGTTCCAATTATAAACTAAAATAAAAGTTAGGTTCCACTTTAAATCTATGAATGGTTAAAAATAATTCAGATCATACACAAATTAAAATAATGGAAAAATTTCAATGTGTAGTTTAGAACAACAGTAATGATCTTGCTTAAATACCAACAAAGCTAAACAATATATTTGCATCGTTCTATCTTTTCAAAGTTGATATATAAAATCATGACAAACAAAAATAAATCATGACCCTTATTCCCTGGTAACTGTAAAGTCACTAACCAAGGCAAAGGTTGGTGGCCAAAGGTGGAGGGTGCTAAAAATGTCTCATATGTGGACACAGGTTGCCATTGGCTGATGACTTTTTAATTAGGTACTTACAAATCTGTCCACTTTTAAGTGAAAGAAGATTGAAAGAAATGGAAATGAGACATTATTGGTCTTTGTGAAGTTAGAAGAAAAGAAGAAGAGACAATTCATTTAAAAAGTGGGCATGCACTGTACTATAAAGGCATAAATATTGGAAATAAAAGTGGAGTAAGATTCATTACAAATAAAAAATGGAAGAACAACATTGTGGAGATTAATGGTGTATCCGACAGAGTGGCAAGATTAGTTATACAACTTAATAGCAGATATCAAATGCAGATGATTCAGTTTTTTTACATCCAAACATGTTCTCATAGTGATGAAGTGGTAGAATATTTGTATATGGACATATAAAAAGTTTTAAGCAAAGCAAACAACATTTTACAATTATTATGGGATACTTTAATTGCTAGAAATGGTAAACAAGTGAAAAATGAAAATGTTGTAAGTAATTTTGGTTATGGTAATAGAAATGTCAGAGGACATAGACTTGTGGAGTTTACAGAAAAATAAAAAAAATATTATGTATTCCATTTTTTTTTTAAAAAAATGTTAAAAGGAAATGGACATGGAAGCATCCAAATGAAGGTACAGCAGAATTGGATTATATTTTGACTAACAGAATACATATTTCAAGATTGTAATGGTTTTAAAAATTTTAAACAGGAAATGATCATCAATTAGTAAGATGTAAAGATACATGTTAATGCAAAACTACAGAGACAAAAATTATTAAGAAAAACAATATTTATCGTTGCCATTCCTAATCTTCAGAAACATTCTAATGAATTTAAATAAAACTTACAAATTAGTTTAAAGTATTATTATATATTGATCATGATTAAGATTTGAATAAATTCAAATATGCTAGATGAATTCCATTAATATGTTACAACAATTATAATACTACAAAGATGATATGTATATTTATTTGATGTAATACCAGTATAATATATTTACATCATTTAAAAGTGATAACTTAAGATTTTTTTATGGAAGTCAAACATGTTCAGATATTCCTTTGTCACATGACTATATATATCATCATGATCATCATTTTATCATTATCAACCATTATCAATCCACTGCAGGATGAAGGTCTCTCCAAGTTTAATCCATATTCTCTGATCTTTAGCTTCTCTTCTCCACATCACCCCTGTACACTTTCTTATTTCATCCATCCATCTCACATGTGGTTTCTTTCTGGGTCTTTTACAATTTCTTGGAATCCAGTTTAAAATTTCAACTGACCATCTATTATCATCTGTTCTAGCAATATGTCCCGACCAACTCCACTTCAATCTTTTAATTTTTTCAATGAAGTCAGTAACACCTGTTTGTTCTCTTACCCATACATTGCATTTTGATCTCTTCTTGTTACTCCCATCATACATCTCTCCATACTTCTATGAATGGTCTGAAGTCTCTATATTACTCTTCTATTGAGTGTCCAAGTTTCAGACCCATAAGTAAGAACTGGTAAAACACATTTGTTAAAATCCTTCCATTTCAAACACATAAGCATATTTCCTTTTAGTATCACATTATTTCTAACAAAAGCACTCCAACCAAGTTTAATTCTATGATTAATTTACTCCATTATATTTTCATCTGTATTAATAATATAACCAATGTTTTTGTAACTGTTAACTTTTTCTAATTCATCATAATCAATCTTTATTTTCATATTTTGAGCAAATCGATTAAACATTACTTTAGTCTTTTTAACATTTATCTTTAGTCCTACTTTCCTACTTTCATCTGATAACTCCTGCAACATTTCCTGCAGCTCTGAAGCATTATTTGCAAAAACAACTACATCATCTGCTAAATCTAAATGACTTAAATAATCTCCATTTATTTTCACTCCTTTAGTTTCCCATTTTATTCCACAAAATACATCTTGCAGCACTGCTGTAAAAAGTTTTGGAGATATGGAGTCACCTTATCTTACACCTTTCTCAATGTTGACTTTCCCAGTGTCATTATGTAATCTAATTGTGGCTGTTGCATTTTTATAAATATTCTTTAAAATATGACAATATCCTGGATCTATACCTTGATGATCCAATGCTTTAATCACTGAAAATATGTTTATAGCATCAAATGCCTTTTTATAATCTACAAATACAAAACATAATGACAACTCATATTCATTTGTCCTTTCTATAACTTCTCTCAGTACCTGAATATGATCTACTGTAGTAAAACCTTATTTAAATCCAGCTTGTTCTCTTGGTTGGTGGAAATCCAATGTTCTCTGTAGACAAGTTGTACTTATCTTGGTAAAAATTTTATATAAAACTGATAAAAGGCTGATAGGTCTATAATTTCTAATATCTTTTTTATCACCTTTTTCAAATATTAATATTATTAATGCATTTTTTCAATCATCCGGTACATCTTTATCATTTAGACATTTGGTATATAACTTTGCTAAAAGATTTTCTGTTTCTTCACCTGCTTCTTTTAATATATCAATTATAATTATATCATTACCTGGGGCCTTTCCTTTCTTCATACATTTAATTGCATTTCTCACTTTTTCATTTAAAATTCTGGGCAATTTGGAAGATGTAATAGATATAGGAGGTACTTGTTTTTTATTACTATATAATTCTTGATAAAACTTTTCTACCAATTTCATGATGTCATCTCTCTTTTTAGTAATAATTCCATTTTTTTTTCTTATTGCAGATGTAAATTTCCTACTAATACCAAAATGTTAATTTACATTCTTAAGACTTTTATTTTCTTCTACAGATTTTCTTGCTAGTTCACAGTTATACTTTCTTATGTCATTTTCAATTCTTTTCCACACCATTTTACAAAATTCGAGATATTGAATTCTTTTTAATGCATCATTATTGTATATTTTCATATTTCTTCTTTTCTTCATAAATTCTCTAGTCTCAGTAGAAATTTTATTGGTCAATTGCTGCTTTTTTCTACCAGCTATCTTTGTTGCAGTTTTTAAAAGTATATCAATTATTTTCATATTAATTTCATTCAATCTAAATCATGTTCAAAATCTACTAATACTTGAAACCAATTTGTAAGTTCTAATTTAAATTCATTAGAAGATTTCTGAAGATTAAGAATATCAACCGTAAATAATATTTTTCTTAACAATTTTTGTCTTTCTATTTTTACATTAACACGTATCTTACACCTTACTGATCGATGATCACTTCCTGTGTTAAATTTATTAAGAACATTACAATCTTGAAATATATATTTCCTGTTAGTCAAAATATAATCCAATTCTGCTGTAACTTCATTTGGATGCTTCCAAGTCCATTTTCTTTTAACATTTTTCTCAAAAAAATAATTCATAATATAAAGTTTTTCTTTTTCTGCAAACTCCACAAGTTTATGTCCTCTCTCATTTATATTACCATAACCAAAATTACCTACAGCACTTTCATCTTTCATTTGTATACCAATTCTAGCATTAAAGTCTCCCATAACAATTATAAAATGTTGTTTACTCTGATCAAAAGCCTTTTGTACATCCATATAAAAATCTTCTACTACTTCATTACTATGAGAACTTGTTGCGGCATAAACCTGAATTATCTGCATTTGGTATCTGCTATTAAATTGTATAACTTTTCTTGTCACTCTGTCTGATACACAATCAATCTCCACAATATTGTTCTTCCACTTTTTATTTATAATGAATCCTACTCCACTTGTATTTCCAAAATTTGTGCATTTATAATAGAATATATGTCCACTTTTTAAATCAATTTTCTCTTCAACTTTTCTTCTAACTTCACAAAGTCGAATAATATCCCATTTAATATAAGAGAGTTCTTCTACTTCTTGCAATCTTCCTTCATGTGAAAGTGATCTGCAGTTGTAAGTACCTAAATAAAAAGTTGTCATCAAATGGCAGCCTGGGTCTGCAATCAGGGGATTCTTAGCACCCTCCACCTTCGGCCACCAACCGCTGTCTTGGTTGGTTAGTTTACAGCCTCCTGGGAATAAGGACCATGCTTTATTTTTGTCTGTCATAATTGTATATATGTATTGAGAAAATATTTATCATTTACACAAACATTCATTCTGCCTTATCAGGCACTGAGAAGAAAGACCATGGTGTTTCTTGATCTTAAACTCAGATGTAAAAAGCCAATAAACTCACCATGCTGGCTAATGCGTGTTGGTGAGCAGCCCACCCATGTTCGTATAGTATATGAATAAGCACATAGTAATAACAGCTGCAACTACAAGAACATATGGAGTGGACGTTAGGAATTTGCCCTGCTCGGTTCCTTTAAGGCCTCCAAGAGAAATCAAAGGATCTCTTTTCACTTAATAGCAAACTCCTTTCTACAGCCGACTATATATATATATATTATAAAATGCATGTCTGTGTGGATAAATTTATAATAGAAAATTTATAAATACAGTAATTAGAAAATTAAAAATTTTATCCACTTTGGAGTGCTTTTGATTATTCTAGTAATCTTTGTCAACTGACATTTTGAATGGTTAACCTTCCTACTATCCTGTAATATTGACCTTTGCTGCCTGCCTGTTAATTAGAGTCATGTTTGTATTTGTATATTAGCATAACTTCCTTTATTTTCCTTTTATTGTTATTTTTTTCAATTTGCAATATTTTTACATTATTAAAATTAAAGTCAAAACAAGAAATACATAACTTAGTATGGTCATAAAAACAGATGCTGAAATATTATTAACTAGTTTGCAATATTGTTTTGATTTCTGAACATATTTTAATAACAGCAAGTGCACTTTAGATTTTTTTTTCCAATGTACATCTCAATTAACCTATATATACACTGCCACACCTACATATCCATTTATAAATGATACAATATTTATTTATAAATGAAGTTTTATCTTTAGATTTATTTATTAATTTGTTTGATGTAGGAGGTATGAAAAATGCAATATCACACATATCATTATAAATGTCCCCTATAAAATTTACTTGATCTTTCGAAATATATGGTATTGATATCCATATTTTTATTAGCAGGAGAATCAATAATATTATTACAGTTTTTATTTTTATATTTTGTATTAAAATCTCTAATGACATATATATATATATATATATATATATATATATATATATATATATATATATATATATATATATATATATATATATATATATATATATATATATATGAAAAATTGAAATATTTGCGAAAGAATTGCTTGATGGTTGTTATAAAATGGAACAAATAAACGATACTTTATGTCAATTGGAAAAAAAAAAAAAACGTTATAATGATTTAAAGAAAATGAAAATTAATAGGAAACAATGGATAACTATTCCATTTAATTCAAATCCACAAGTGAAATTTTTTAAGAATATATATAAGAATGTGTTTAATGTTTCATTCTATGTTCCGATCAATATTAATAAATTAGTCAATAATTCTAAGGATATCATACCTGTCAAGCAGAAAAGTAATGTCATATATCAATTTTTTTGTGATTGTCTGCTATTATATATAGGGGAGTCTAGGTGCAGTATTGAGAAGAGATTGAGGGGGCATGAATTGTTATATAAACATATAAAAAGTAACAATAATGGTGATTTCATATCTTCTTCAGTTTTCTTTGATCATGAAAAAAACATGTAAATATCAATTAAAATTTGATTTTGAAAATTTGACGATTCTTCATGAAGAGAGAAACTGTAGTAAAAGAAAAATTAAAGAAACAATTTTTATAAACAGGAATAAAATGCATTTAATAAATCAACAAGCTCTAACATTAAAATATGAGATTCGTGTTATTTGAATTGATGACATTTTCTTCCACTTTTTTTTTAATTTAATGGCAGTTGAGGCAGGTTTAAGAGATTAACCAAAAGTTTTTCTGTGGATTTAAGGATTGTTTGTAATAGTTTGTAAACTGTTAAATTTAGAAATTTCAATTATAATT
>JAQFVV010001410.1:0-72572 GCA_028023455.1 Epiperipatus broadwayi | reverse complement strand
TTAATGAATTTTTTTACTGATTTTGTCATATTTTAGGTAGAATTAGCTTAATTATAGTGAACTGCAATGTTAAAGTATTCAAATTCATCAATTTTTAGAAATTTGTAACCAGGCTGTATTTCCGAGCTTAAAACGCGCTATGAACATGCTGGTATACAGTAATATATTTTTAATGAATTTTTTCACTGATTTTGTCATATTTCAGTAGAATTATCTTAATTATACTGAACTGCAATGATAAAGTATTCAAATTCATCAATATTTAGGAATGTGTAATTTGGCTGTATTTCCAAGCTTAAAACCCGCTAAGAACATGCTGGTGTACAATACTAAATTTTGAATGAATTTTTTTACTGGTTTTGTCATATTTAGGTAAAATTAGCTAAATTATACTGAACTGCAATGTTATAGTATTCAAATTCATCAATTTTTAAAAATTTGTAATCAGGCTGTATTTCCAAGCTTAAAACGCGCTATGAACATGCTGGTATACAGTAATATATTTTTAATGAATTCATTCACTGATTTTGTCATATTTAGGTAGAATTAGCTAAATTATACTGAACTGCAATGTTAAAGTATTCAAATTCATCAATTTTTAGAAATTTGTAACCTGGCTGTATTTCCAAGCTTAAAACGCGCTATGAACATGGTGGTAAACAGTATTATATTTTTAATGAATTTTTTCACTGATTTTGTCATATTTAGGTAAAATTAGCTTAATTATACTGAAGTGCAATGTTAAAGTATTCAAATTCATCAATTTTTAGAAATGTGTAACCAGGCTGTATTTTCGAGCTTAAAACGCGCTATGAACATGCTGGTATACAGTAATATATTTTTAATGAATTTTTTCACTGATTTTGTCAAATTCCAGTAGAATTAGCTTAATTATACTGAACTGCAATGATAAAGTATTCAAATTCATCAATATTTAGGAATGTGTAATTTGGCTGTATTTCCAAGCTTAAAACACGCTAAGAACATGCTGGTGTACAGTACTATATTTTCAATGAATTTTTTTACTGGTTTTGTCATATTTAGGTAAAATTAGCGAAATTATACTGAACTGCAATGTTAAAGTATTCAAATTCATCAATTTCTAAAAATTTGTAACCAGGCTGTATTTCCAAGCTTAAACCGCGCTATGAACATGCTGGTATACAGTAATATATTTTTAATGAATTTTTTTACTGATTTTGTCATATTTAGGTAGAATTAGCTTAATTATAGTGAACTGCAATGTTAAAGTATTCAAATTCATCAATTTTTAGAAATTTGTAATTTCCGAGCTTAAAACGCGCTATGAACATGCTGGTATACAGTAATATATTTTAAATAATTTTTTTACTGGTTTTGTCATATTTAGGTAAAAGTAGCTAAATTATACTGAACTGCAATGTTAAAGTATTCAAATTCATCAATTTTTAGAAATTTGTAACCAGGCTGTATTTCCGAGCTTAAAACGCGCTATGAACATGCTGGTATACAGTAATATATTTTTAATGAATTTTTTCCCTGATTTTGTCATATTTCAGTAGAATTAGCTTAATTATACTGAACTGCAATGATAAAGTATTCAAATTCATCAATATTTAGGAATGTGTAATTTGGCTGTATTTTTAAGCTTAAAACCCGCTAAGAACATGCTGGTGTACAGTACTATAATTTTGAATGAATTTTTTTACTGGTTTTGTCATATTTAGGTAAAATTAGCTAAATTATACTGAACTGCAATGTTAAAGTATTCAAATTCTTCAATTTCTAAAAAATTGTAACCAGGCTGTATTTCCAAGCTTAAACCGCGCTATGAACATGCTGGTATACAGTAATATATTTTTAATGAATTTTTTCACGGATTTTGTCATATTTTGGTAGAATTAGCTTAATTATAGTGAACTGCAATGTTAAAGTATTCAAATTCATCAATTTCTAAAAATTTGTAACCAGGCTGTATTTCCAAGCTTAAACCGCGCTATGAACATGCTGGTATACAGTAATATATTTTTAATGAATTTTTTTACTGATTTTGTCATATTTAGGTAGAATTAGCTTAATTATAGTGAACTGCAATGTTAAAGTATTCAAATTCATCAATTTTTAGAAATTTGTAATTTCCGAGCTTAAAACGCGCTATGAACATGCTGGTATACAGTAATATATTTTTAATGAATTTTTTCCCTGATTTTGTCATATTTAGGTAGAATTGTCTAAATTATACTGAACTGCAATGTTAAAGTATTCAAATTCATCGCTCTTCCGTAACCAGGCTGTATTTCCAAGCTTAAACCGCGCTATGAACATGCTGGTATACAGTAATATATTTTTAATGAATTTTTTTACTGATTTTGTCATATTTAGGTAGAATTAGCTTAATTATAGTGAACTGCAATGTTAAAGTATTCAAATTCATCAATTTTTAGAAATTTGTAATTTCCGAGCTTAAAACGCGCTATGAACATGCTGGTATACAGTAATATATTTTTAATGAATTTTTCCCTGATTTTGTCATATTTCAGTAGAATTAGCTTAATTATACTGAACTGCAATGATAAAGTATTCAAATTCATCAATATTTAGGAATGTGTAATTTGGCTGTATTTCCAAGCTTAAAACCCGCTAAGAAGATGCTGGTGTACAGTACTATATTTTGAATGAATTTTTTTACTGGTTTTGTCATATTTAGGTAAATTAGCTAAATTATACTGAACTGCAATGTTATAGTATTCAAATTCATCAATTTTTAAAAATTTGTAACCAGGCTGTATTTCCAAGCTTAAAACGCGCTATGAACATGCTGGTATACAGTAATATATTTTTAATGAATTTTTTCACTGATTTTGTCATATTTCGGTAAAATTAGCTAAATTATACTGAACTGCAATGTTAAATTATTCAAATTCATCAATTTTTAAAAATTTGTAACCAGGCTTCATTTCCAAGCTTAAAACGCGCTATGAACATGCTGGTATACAGTAATATATTTTTAATGAATTTTTTCACTGATTTTGTCATATTTTGGTAGAATTAGCTAAATTATACTGAACTGCAATGTTAAAGTATTTAAATTCATCAAATATTGTGAATTTGTCTCCTGGCTGTATTTCAAAGCTTAAAACAAGCTTTCAATATGCTGGTGTATAATACTATACTTTAAATGAATTTTTTTACTGGTTTTGTCATATTTAGGTAGAATTGTCTAAATTATACTGAACTGCAATGTTAAAGTATTCAAATTCATCAAGTTTTAAAAATTTGTAACCAGGCTGTATTTCCAAGCTTAAAACGCGCTATGAACATGGTGGTAAACAGTATTATATTTTTAATGAATTTTTAATTGATTTTGTCATATTTAGGTAGAATTAGCTAAATTATACTGAACTGCAATGTTAAAGTATTCAATTTCATCAATTTCTAAAAATTTCTAACCAAGCTCTATTTCCAAGCTTAAACCGCGCTATGAACATGCTGGTAAACAGTTATATATTTTTAATGAATTTTTTTACTGATTTTGTCATATTTAGGTAGAATTAGCTAAATTATACTGAACTGCAATGTTAAAGTATTCAAATTCATCAATTTTTAAAAATTTGTAACCAGGCTGTATTTCCAAGCTTAAAACGCGCTATTAACATGCTGGTATACAGTAATATATTTTTAATAAATTTTTTCACTGATTTTGTCATATTTCGGTAGAATTAGCTTAATTATACTGAACTGCAATGTTAAAGTATTCAAATTCATCAATATTTAGGAATGTGTAATTTGGCTGTATTTCCAAGCTTAAAACCCGCTAAGAACATGCTGGTGTAAAGTACTATATTTTGAATGAATTTTTTTACTGGTTTTGTCATATTTAGGTAAAATTAGCTAAATTATACTGAACTGCAATGTTAAAGTATTCAAATTCATCAATTTTTAAAAAATTGTAACCAGGCTGTATTTCCAAGCTTAAACCGCGCTATGAACATGCTGGTATACAGTAATATATTGTAAATAATTTTTTTACTGGTTTTGTCATATTTAGGTAAAAGTAGCTAAATTATACTGAACTGCAATGTTAAAGTATTCAAATTTTTCAATTTCTAAAAAATTGTAACCAGGCTGTATTTCCAAGCTTAAACCGCGCTATGAACATGCTGGTATACAGTAATATATTTTTAATGAATTTTTTCACGGATTTTGTCATATTTTGGTAGAATTAGCTTAATTATAGTGAACTGCAATGTTAAAGTATTCAAATTCATCAATTTCTAAAAATTTGTAACCAGGCTGTATTTCCAACCTTAAACCGCGCTATGAACATGCTGGTATACAGTAATATATTTTTAATGAATTTTTTTACTGATTTTGTCATATTTAGGTAGAATTAGCTTAATTATAGTGAACTGCAATGTTAAAGTATTCAAATTCATCAATTTTTAGAAATTTGTAATTTCCGAGCTTAAAACGCGCTATGAACATGCTGGTATACAGTAATATATTTTTAATGAATTTTTTCCCTGATTTTGTCATATTTCAGTAGAATTAGCTTAATTATACTGAACTGCAATGATAAAGTATTCAAATTCATCAATATTTAGGAATGTGTAATTTGGCTGTATTTCCAAGCTTAAAACCCGCTAAGAACATGCTGGTGTACAGTACTATATTTTGAATGAATTTTTTTACTGGTTTTGTCATATTTAGGTAGAATTAGCTAAATTATACTGAACTGCAATGTTAAAGTATTCAAATTCATCAATTTTTAAAAATTTGTAACCAGGCTTCATTTCCAAGCTTAAAACGCGCTATGAACTTGCTGGTATACAGTAATATATTTTTAATGAATTTTTTCACTGATTTTGTCATATTTCGGTAGAATTAGCTAAATTATACTGAACTGCAATGTTAAAGTATTGAAATTCATCAAATATTGTGAATTTGTCTCCTGGCTGTATTTCAAAGCTTAAAACAAGCTTTCAATATGCTGGTGTATAATACTATACTTTAAATGAATTTTTTTACTGGTTTTGTCATATTTAGGTAGAATTGTCTAAATTATACTGAACTGCAATGGTAAAGTATTAAAATTCATCAAGTTTTAAAAATTTGTAACCAGGCTGTATTTCCAAGCTTAAAACGCGCTATGAACATGGTGGTAAACAGTATTATATTTTTAATGAATTTTTTAATTGATTTTGTCATATTTAGGTAGAATTAGCTAAATTATACTGAACTGCAATGTTAAAGTATTCAATTTCATCAATTTCTAAAAATTTCTAACCAAGCTCTATTTCCAAGCTTAAACCGCGCTATGAACATGCTGGTAAACAGTAATATATTTTTAATGAATTTTTTTACTGATTTTGTCATATTTAGGTAGAATTAGCTTAATTATAGTGAACTGCAATGTTAAAGTATTCAAATTCATCAATTTTTAGAAATTTGTAACCAGGCTGTATATCCGAGCTTAAAACGCGCTATGAACATGCTGGTATACAGTAATATATTTTTAATAAATTTTTTCCCTGATTTTGTTATATTTCAGTAGAATTAGCTTAATTATACTGAACTGCAATGATAAAGTATTCAAATTCATCAATATTTAGGAATGTGTAATTTGGCTGTATTTCCAAGCTTAAAACCCGCTAAGAACATGCTGGTGTACAATACTAAATTTTGAATGAATTTTTTTACTGGTTTTGTCATATTTAGGTAAAATTAGCTAAATTATACTGAACTGCAATGTTATAGTATTCAAATTCATCAATTTTTAAAAATTTGTAATCAGGCTGTATTTCCAAGCTTAAAACGCGCTATGAACATGCTGGTATACAGTAATATATTTTTAATGAATTCATTCACTGATTTTGTCATATTTAGGTAAAATTAGTTAAATTATACTGAACTGCAATGTTAAAGTATTCAAATTCATCAATTTTTAGAAATTTGTAACCTGGCTGTATTTCCAAGCTTAAAACGCGCTATGAACATGGTGGTAAACAGTATTATATTTTTAATGAATTTTTTCACTGATTTTGTCATATTTAGGTAAAATTAGCTTAATTATACTGAAGTGCAATGTTAAAGTATTCAAATTCATCAATTTTTAGAAATGTGTAACCAGGCTGTATTTTCGAGCTTAAAACGCGCTATGAACATGCTGGTATACAGTAATATATTTTTAATGAATTTTTTCACTGATTTTGTCAAATTCCAGTAGAATTAGCTTAATTATACTGAACTGCAATGATAAAGTATTCAAATTCATCAATATTTAGGAATGTGTAATTTGGCTGTATTTCCAAGCTTAAAACACGCTAAGAACATGCTGGTGTACAGTACTATATTTTCAATGAATTTTTTTACTGGTTTTGTCATATTTAGGTAAAATTAGCGAAATTATACTGAACTGCAATGTTAAAGTATTCAAATTCATCAATTTCTAAAAATTTGTAACCAGGCTGTATTTCCAAGCTTAAACCGCGCTATGAACATGCTGGTATACAGTAATATATTTTTAATGAATTTTTTTACTGATTTTGTCATATTTAGGTAGAATTAGCTTAATTATAGTGAACTGCAATGTTAAAGTATTCAAATTCATCAATTTTTAGAAATTTGTAATTTCCGAGCTTAAAACGCGCTATGAACATGCTGGTATACAGTAATATATTTTAAATAATTTTTTTACTGGTTTTGTCATATTTAGGTAAAAGTAGCTAAATTATACTGAACTGCAATGTTAAAGTATTCAAATTCATCAATTTTTAGAAATTTGTAACCAGGCTGTATTTCCGAGCTTAAAACGCGCTATGAACATGCTGGTATACAGTAATATATTTTTAATGAAGTTTTTCCCTGATTTTGTCATATTTCAGTAGAATTAGCTTAATTATACTGAACTGCAATGATAAAGTATTCAAATTCATCAATATTTAGGAATGTGTAATTTGGCTGTATTTTTAAGCTTAAAACCCGCTAAGAACATGCTGGTGTACAGTACTATAATTTTGAATGAATTTTTTTACTGGTTTTGTCATATTTAGGTAAAATTAGCTAAATTATACTGAACTGCAATGTTAAAGTATTCAAATTCTTCAATTTCTAAAAAATTGTAACCAGGCTGTATTTCCAAGCTTAAACCGCGCTATGAACATGCTGGTATACAGTAATATATTTTTAATGAATTTTTTCACGGATTTTGTCATATTTTGGTAGAATTAGCTTAATTATAGTGAACTGCAATGTTAAAGTATTCAAATTCATCAATTTTTAAAAATTTGTAACCAGGCTGTATTTCCAAGCTTAAACCGCGCTATGAACATGCTGGTATACAGTAATATATTTTTAATGAATTTTTTTACTGATTTTGTCATATTTAGGTAGAATTAGCTTAATTATAGTGAACTGCAATGTTAAAGTATTCAAATTCATCAATTTTTAGAAATTTGTAATTTCCGAGCTTAAAACGCGCTATGAACATGCTGGTATACAGTAATATATTTTTAATGAATTTTTTCCCTGATTTTGTCATATTTAGGTAGAATTGTCTAAATTATACTGAACTGCAATGTTAAAGTATTCAAATTCATCAATTTTTAAAAATTTGTAACCAGGCTGTATTTCCAAGCTTAAAACGCGCTATGAACATGGTGGTAAACAATAATATATTTTTAATAAATTTTTTCACTGATTTTGTCATATTTAGGTAGAATTAGCTAAATTATACTGAACTGCAATGTTAAAGTATTCAATTTCATCAATTTCTAAAAATTTCTAACCAAGCTCTATTTCCAAGCTTAAACCGCGCTATGAACATGCTGAGTAAACAGTTATATATTTTTAATGAATTTTTTTACTGATTTTGTCATATTTAGGTAGAATTAGCTTAATTATAGTGAACTGCAATGTTAAAGTATTCAAATTCATCAATTTTTAGAAATTTGTAACCAGGCTGTATATCCGAGCTTAAAACGCGCTATGAACATGCTGGTATACAGTAATATATTTTTAATGAATTTTTCCCCTGATTTTGTCATATTTCAGTAGAATTAGCTTAATTATACTGAACTGCAATGATAAAGTATTCAAATTCATCAATATTTAGGAATGTGTAATTTGGCTGTATTTCCAAGCTTAAAACCCCGCTAAGAACATGCTGGTGTACAGTACTATATTTTGAATGAATTTTTTTACTGGTTTTGTCATATTTAGGTAGAATTAGCTAAATTATACTGAACTGCAATGTTAAAGTATTCAAATTCATCAATTTTTAAAAAATTGTAACCAGGCTGTATTTCCAAGCTTAAACCGCGCTATGAACATGCTGGTATACAGTAATATATTTTAAATAATTTTTTTACTGGTTTTGTCATATTTAGGTAAAAGTAGCTAAATTATACTGAACTGCAATGTTAAAGTATTCAAATTCATCAATTTTTAGAAATTTGTAACCAGGCTGTATTTCCGAGCTTAAAACGCGCTATGAACATGCTGGTATACAGTAATATATTTTTAATGAATTTTTTCCCTGATTTTGTCATATTTCAGTAGAATTAGCTTAATTATACTGAACTGCAATGATAAAGTATTCAAATTCATCAATATTTAGGAATGTGTAATTTGGCTGTTTTTTTAAGCTTAAAACCCGCTAAGAACATACTGGTGTACAGTACTATAATTTTGAATGAATTTTTTTACTGGTTTTGTCATATTTATGTAAAATTAGCTAAATTATACTGAACTGAAATGTTAAAGTATTCAAATTCATCAATTTTTAGAAATTTGTAACCAGGCTGTATATCCGAGCTTAAAACGCGCTATGAACATGCTGGTATACAGTAATATATTTTTAATAAATTTTTTCCCTGATTTTGTCATATTTCAGTAGAATCAGCTTAATTATACTGAACTGCAATGATAAAGTATTCAAATTCATCAATATTTAGGAATGTGTAATTTGGCTGTATTTCCAAGCTTAAAACCCGCTAAGAACATGCTGGTGTACAGTACTATATTTTGAATGAATTTTTTTACTGGTTTTGTCATATTTAGGTAAAATTAGCTAAATTATACTGAACTGCAATATTAAAGTATTCAAATTCATCAATTTTTAAAAAAATTGTAACCAGGCTGTATTTCCAAGCTTAAACCGCGCTATGAACATGCTGGTATACAGTAATATATTGTAAATAATTTTTTTACTGGTTTTGTCATATTTAGGTAAAAGTAGCTAAATTATACTGAACTGCAATGTTAAAGTATTCAAATTCTTCAATTTCTAAAAAATTGTAACCAGGCTGTATTTCCAAGCTTAAACCGCGCTATGAACATGCTGGTATACAGTAATATATTTTTAATGAATTTTTTCACGGATTTTGTCATATTTTGGTAGAATTAGCTTAATTATACTGAACTGCAATGTTAAAGTATTCAAATTCATCAATTTCTAAAAATTTGTAACCAGGCTGTATTTCCAAGCTTAAACCGCGCTATGAACATGCTGGTATACAGTAATATATTTTTAATGAATTTTTTTACTGATTTTGTCATATTTAGGTAGAATTAGCTTAATTATAGTGAACTGCAATGTTAAAGTATTCAAATTCATCAATTTTTAGAAATTTGTAATTTCCGAGCTTAAAACGCGCTATGAACATGCTGGTATACAGTAATATATTTTTAATGAATTTTTTCCCTGATTTTGTCATATTTAGGTAGAATTGTCTAAATTATACTGAACTGCAATGTTAAAGTATTCAAATTCATCAATTTCTAAAAATTTGTAACCAGGCTGTATTTCCAAGCTTAAACCGCGCTATGAACATGCTGGTATACAGTAATATATTTTTAATGAATTTTTTTACTGATTTTGTCATATTTAGGTAGAATTAGCTTAATTATAGTGAACTGCAATGTTAAAGTATTCAAATTCATCAATTTTTAGAAATTTGTAATTTCCGAGCTTAAAACGCGCTATGAACATGCTGGTATACAGTAATATATTTTTAATGAATTTTTTCCCTGATTTTGTCATATTTCAGTAGAATTAGCTTAATTATACTGAACTGCAATGATAAAGTATTCAAATTCATCAATATTTAGGAATGTGTAATTTGGCTGTATTTCCAAGCTTAAAACCCGCTAAGAAGATGCTGGTGTACAGTACTAAATTTTGAATGAATTTTTTTACTGGTTTTGTCATATTTAGGTAAAATTAGCTAAATTATACTGAACTGCAATGTTAAAGTATTCAAATTCATCAATTTTTAAAAATTTGTAACCAGGCTGTATTTCCAAGCTTAAAACGCGCTATGAACATGCTGGTATACAGTAATATATTTTTAATGAATTTTTTCACTGATTTTGTCATATTTAGGTAAAATTAGATAAATTATACTGAACTGCAATGTTAAAGTATTCAAATTCTTCAATTTCTAAAAATTTGTAACCAGGCTGTATTTCTAAGCTTAAAACGCGCTATGAACATGCTGGTATACAGGAATATATTTTTAATGAATTTTTTCACTGATTTTGTCATATTTTGGTAGAATTAGCTAAATTATACTGAACTGCAATGTTAAAGTATTTAAATTCATCAAATATTATGAATTTGTCTCCTGGCTGTATTTCAAAGCTTAAAACAAGCTTTCAATATGCTGGTGTATAATACTATACTTTAAATGAATTTTTTTACTGGTTTTGTCATATTTAGGTAGAATTGTCTAAATTATACTGAACTGCAATGTTAAAGTATTCAAATTCATCAAGTTTTAAAAATTTGTAACCAGGCTGTATTTCCAAGCTTAAAACGCGCTATGAACATGCTGGTATACAGTATTATATTTTTAATGAATTTTTTAATTGATTTTGTCATATTTAGGTAGAATTAGCTAAATTATACTGAACTGCAATGTTAAAGTATTCAATTTCATCAATTTCTAAAAATTTCTAACCAAGCTCTATTTCCAAGCTTAAACCGCGCTAAGAGCATGCTGGTAAACAGTAATATATTTTTAATGAATTTTTTTACTGATTTTGTCATATTTAGGTAGAATTAGCTTAATTATAGTGAACTGCAATGTTAAAGTATTCAAATTCATCAATTTTTAGAAATTTGTAACCAGGCTGTATATCCGAGCTTAAAACGCGCTATGAACATGCTGGTATACAGTAATATATTTTTAATAAATTTTTTCCCTGATTTTGTCATATTTCAGTAGAATTAGCTTAATTATACTGAACTGCAATGATAAAGTATTCAAATTCATCAATATTTAGGAATGTGTAATTTGGCTGTATTTCCAAGCTTAAAACCCGCTAAGAACATGCTGGTGTACAGTACTATATTTTGAATGAATTTTTTACTGGTTTTGTCATATTTAGGTAGAATTAGCTTAATTATAGTGAACTGCAATGTTAAAGTATTCAAATTCATCAATTTTTAGAAATTTGTAACCAGGCTGTATATCCGAGCTTAAAACGCGCTATGAACATGCTGGTATACAGTAATATATTTTTAATAAATTTTTTCCCTGATTTTGTCATATTTCAGTAGAATTAGCTTAATTATACTGAACTGCAATGATAAAGTATTCAAATTCATCAATATTTAGGAATGTGTAATTTGGCTGTATTTCCAAGCTTAAAACCCGCTAAGAACATGCTGGTGTACAGTACTATATTTTGAATGAATTTTTTACTGGTTTTGTCATATTTAGGTAGAATTAGCTAAATTATACTGAACTGCAATGTTAAAGTATTCAAATTCATCAATTTTTAAAAAATTGTAACCAGGCTGTATTTCCAAGCTTAAACCGCGCTATGAACATGCTGGTATACAGTAATATATTTTAAATAATTTTTTTACTGGTTTTGTCATATTTAGGTAAAAGTAGCTAAATTATACTGAACTGCAATGTTAAAGTATTCAAATTCATCAATTTTTAGAAATTTGTAACCAGGCTGTATTTCCGAGCTTAAAACGCGCTATGAACATGCTGGTATACAGTAATATATTTTTAATGAAGTTTTTCCCTGATTTTGTCATATTTTAGTAGAATTAGCTTAATTATACTGAACTGCAATGATAAAGTATTCAAATTCATCAATATTTAGGAATGTGTAATTTGGCTGTATTTTTAAGCTTAAAACCCGCTAAGAACATACTGGTGTACAGTACTATAATTTTGAATGAATTTTTTTACTGGTTTTGTCATATTTATGTAAAATTAGCTAAATTATACTGAACTGAAATGTTAAAGTATTCAAATTCATCAATTTTTAAAAATTTGTAACCAGGCTGTATATCCGAGCTTAAAACGCGCTATGAACATGCTGGTATACAGTAATATATTTTTAATAAATTTTTTCCCTGATTTTGTCATATTTCAGTAGAATTAGCTTAATTATACTGAACTGCAATGATAAAGTATTCAAATTCATCAATATTTAGGAATGTGTAATTTGGCTGTATTTCCAAGCTTAAAACCCGCTAAGAACATGCTGGTGTACAGTACTATATTTTGAATGAATTTTTTTACTGGTTTTGTCATATTTAGGTAGAATTAGCTAAATTATACTGAACTGCAATGTTAAAGTATTCAAATTCATCAATTTTTAAAAATTTGTAACCAGGCTGTATTTCCAAGCTTAAACCGCGCTATGAACATGCTGGTATACAGTAATATATTGTAAATAATTTTTTTACTGGTTTTGTCATATTTAGGTAAAAGTAGCTAAATTATACTGAACTGCAATGTTAAAGTATTCAAATTCTTCAATTTCTAAAAATTTGTAACCAGGCTGTATTTCCAAGCTTAAACCGCGCTATGAACATGCTGGTATACAGTAATATATTTTTAATGAATTTTTTCACGGATTTTGTCATATTTTGGTAGAATTAGCTTAATTATAGTGAACTGCAATGTTAAAGTATTCAAATTCATCAATTTCTAAAAATTTGTAACCAGGCTGTATTTCCAAGCTTAAACCGCGCTATGAACATGCTGGTATACAGTAATATATTTTTAATGAATTTTTTTACTGATTTTGTCATATTTAGGTAGAATTAGCTTAATTATAGTGAACTGCAATGTTAAAGTATTCAAATTCATCAATTTTTAGAAATTTGTAATTTCCGAGCTTAAAACGCGCTATGAACATGCTGGTATACAGTAATATATTTTTAATGAATTTTTTCCCTGATTTTGTCATATTTAGGTAGAATTGTCTAAATTATACTGAACTGCAATGTTAAAGTATTCAAATTCATCAATTTTTAAAAATTTGTAACCAGGCTGTATTTCCAAGCTTAAACCGCGCTATGAACATGCTGGTATACAGTAATATATTTTTAATGAATTTTTTTACTGATTTTGTCATATTTAGGTAGAATTAGCTTAATTATAGTGAACTGCAATGTTAAAGTATTCAAATTCATCAATTTTTAGAAATTTGTAATTTCCGAGCTTAAAACGCGCTATGAACATGCTGGTATACAGTAATATATTTTTAATGAATTTTTTCCCTGATTTTGTCATATTTCAGTAGAATTAGCTTAATTATACTGAACTGCAATGATAAAGTATTCAAATTCATCAATATTTAGGAATGTGTAATTTGGCTGTATTTCCAAGCTTAAAACCCGCTAAGAAGATGCTGGTGTACAGTACTAAATTTTGAATGAATTTTTTTACGGGTTTTGTCATATTTAGGTAAAATTAGCTAAATTATACTGAACTGCAATGTTAAAGTATTCAAATTCATCAATTTTTAAAAATTTGTAACCAGGATTCATTTCCAAGCTTAAAACGCGCTATGAACATGCTGGTATACAGTAATATATTTTTAATGAATTTTTTCACTGATTTTGTCATATTTAGGTAAAATTAGATAAATTATACTGAACTGCAATGTTAAAGTATTCAAATTCTTCAATTTCTAAAAATTTGTAACGAGGCTGTATTTCTAAGCTTAAAACGCGCTATGAACATGCTGGTATACAGGAATATATTTTTAATGAATTTTTTCACTGATTTTGTCATATTTTGGTAGAATTAGCTAAATTATACTGAACTGCAATGTTAAAGTATTTAAATTCATCAAATATTATGAATTTGTCTCCTGGCTGTATTTCAAAGCTTAAAACAAGCTTTCAATATGCTGGTGTATAATACTATACTTTAAATGAATTTTTTTACTGGTTTTGTCATATTTAGGTAGAATTGTCTAAATTATACTGAACTGCAATGTTAAAGTATTCAAATTCATCAAGTTTTAAAAATTTGTAACCAGGCTGTATTTCCAAGCTTAAAACGCGCTATGAACATGGTGGTAAACAGTAATATATTTTTAATGAATTTTTTCACTGATTTTGTCATATTTAGGTAGAATTAGCTAAATTATACTGAACTGCAATGTTAAAGTATTCAATTTCATCAATTTCTAAAAATTTCTAACCAAGCTCTATTTCCAAGCTTAAACCGCGCTATGAACATGCTGGTAAACAGTTATATATTTTTAATGAATTTTTTTACTGATTTTGTCATATTTAGGTAGAATTAGCTTAATTATAGTGAACTGCAATGTTAAAGTATTCAAATTCATCAATTTTTAGAAATTTGTAACCAGGCTGTATATCCGAGCTTAAAACGCGCTATGAACATGCTGGTATACAGTAATATATTTTTAATAAATTTTTTCCCTGATTTTGTCATATTTCAGTAGAATCAGCTTAATTATACTGAACTGCAATGATAAAGTATTCAAATTCATCAATATTTAGGAATGTGTAATTTGGCTGTATTTCCAAGCTTAAAACCCGCTAAGAACATGCTGGTGTACAGTACTATATTTTGAATGAATTTTTTTACTGGTTTTGTCATATTTAGGTAAAATTAGCTAAATTATACTGAACTGCAATGTTAAAGTATTCAAATTCATCAATTTTTAAAAAAATTGTAACCAGGCTGTATTTCCAAGCTTAAAACGCGCTATGAACATGCTGGTATACAGTAATATATTTTAAATAATTTTTTTACTGGTTTTGTCATATTTAGGTAAAAGTAGCTAAATTATACTGAACTGCAATGTTAAAGTATTCAAATTCATCAATTTTTAAAAATTTGTAACCAGGCTGTATTTCCAAGCTTAAAACGCGCTATGAACATGGTGGTAAACAGTATTATATTTTTAATGAATTTTTTCACTGATTTTGTCATATTTAGGTAAAATTAGCTAAATTATACTGAAGTGCAATGTTAAAGTATTCAAATTCATCAATTTTTAGAAATGTGTAACCAGGCTGTATTTTCGAGCTTAAAACGCGCTATGAACATGCTGGTATACAGTAATATATTTTTAATGAATTTTTTCACTGATTTTGTCAAATTTCAGTAGAATTAGCTTAATTATACTGAACTGCAATGATAAAGTATTCAAATTCATCAATATTTAGGAATGTGTAATTTGGCTGTATTTCCAAGCTTAAAACACGCTAAGAACATGCTGGTGTACAGTACTATATTTTCAATGAATTTTTTTACTGGTTTTGTCATATTTAGGTAAAATTAGCTTAATTATAGTGAACTGCAATGTTAAAGTATTCAAATTCATCAATTTTTAAAAATTTGTAACCAGGCTGTATTTCCAAGCTTAAAACGCGCTATGAACATGCTGGTATACAGTAATATATTTTTAATGAATTTTTTTACTGATTTTGTCATATTTAGGTAGAATTAGCTTAATTATAGTGAACTGCAATGTTAAAGTATTCAAATTCATCAATTTTTAGAAATTTGTAATTTCCGAGCTTAAAACGCGCTATGAACATGCTGGTATACAGTAATATATTTTTAATGAATTTTTTCCCTGATTTTGTCATATTTAGGTAGAATTGTCTAAATTATACTGAACTGCAATGTTAAAGTATTCAAATTCATCAAGTTTTAAAAATTTGTAACCAGGCTGTATTTCCAAGCTTAAACCGCGCTATGAACATGCTGGTATACAGTAATATATTTTTAATGAATTTTTTTACTGATTTTGTCATATTTAGGTAGAATTAGCTTAATTATAGTGAACTGCAATGTTAAAGTATTCAAATTCATTAAGGAAAAATGTTGCTAAAATGGATAAATTTTTCTTCTAGGAATGCAATTTTTGTATTTCAAGATAACTCCAAGGTCTTTTTTTGCAAAATGATGAAATTATGGAGTTAGAAGTATTTCTCATAACTTGATAAAAATAATATTCCAAATGCTAATAGTGGTATCTTTTGGTTATAACAAATGTAATACTAATAAATCTAGTTTAAATTTTGTATATCAAATAAGAAATCATACATAATCTGACTGTCACAATTCACTGCTTCAATCACCTTCAGTTATAAGCAACTCTGAAAAAGAATCATATGCTAATATACTCTTAAATCCATGTAATATATCAGGAATTAATCATGATAACAATTCTTTATTTAATAATGATATATTCAATATTTGTGATGAAGATACATCTCCCTCATTGCAAAATATTTTTAATAATGATTCAGCCTCGGTGGCTAACTTAGACCAAGATGAAATCAATAGTATTATTTCTCAGTTTAATGAATCTATCCCTGATCAGCTTCTAAGATCTTTCATCAACTACACTAATGAAAAATCAATTGTTCTGGCAGTTACAAACAGAAACAAAGATCTTTTTAGATTTCCTGTTGATCATTTTTGCCAAGAAATTACTGAAAAAAAATTATGGTCTCATATTTATCAATTGCTAAATCACCCAAATAATAGGTATCTTATAATTCAATGTCATAATATTCTACAGAAAAGCATTTTACTAAATTCTCTTAAAATCATTAACAACAAAATAGTGGTTAATGCAAACATGAACAGGCCAGTAATCTTATCAGGCCATATAAGAAACTGTTATTTGAATTTCGGGCAACATGATCTCCAAAAATTATTAAAACCTTATGGTTCAATTTCAGAGTTCAAATATATATTGGAAAAAAGGGCAAATATTGAAGTCATTACAAACTCTGCTCTATTTAAATTATCACTGATTAAAGGTGTGTCTCCTACTTCAATTCCTACAATTCATTGTGCAGAGTCAGCTCTTCTTATAATTTCATTTCGGGGTATTCGTCCACAGTGTTTCCTATGCCGTCTAAGAACACATCTCATAAAAGACTGCCCTGCTAGAATTTGCATTAAATGCAAGGGAAGAAACAGCAAATTCCATAACTGTGATAGGTCTTCAAATCAAAATATACTTGCTACATTACAATCACCTTCAGAATTATTTATACAGCCTCAAGCTCATGAAGTTTTGATGCCTATATTTCCTGTAAAGAACCATATTGTAGAAGAACAAAATCATGAAGTTCTGATGCCTGTACTTCCTGTAAAGAACCATATTGTAGAAGAACAATCTGACATGCAAGTGATTATAGATAACAAGTCACACTTAATGGACTCTGATTCTGATGGAATTATGACAACAAATTATTCTTATACTCGTCAAAAATCCAAAAGAAAGGCAGGAGGAGGTAATAGGAATTTTATTGAAAAATCACATTCAATGACTTCTGAGGATTTGTCAGACTCAAATAAAAGTTCTTCTGGAAATGAATTGTGCAAAACAAATGTCAAGAGCAAAAAACTTAAAGCTGACAATCTGAAATTATCATTAATTAAATCTCAGATGTCTGACATCACTTCTAAAGGGAATTCAAACATGGACAAGATTTCTACAAAAAAAGTCACTCCTCAAAAACTTATGGATATTGAACATAATATTAATATTACAGATAACCTTGATAAAAAAACATGATAAGATTGAAGAATCGTCACTCATACTCTAAATGGTTTTTTTTTTTTTTAAATATACAAAATATCTAGACTCAAGCTAATTCTTTAAACTTTTTTTTCTTTATATATATTGAATGAAATTAAAAATATCTGGCTTAAATGTCCGTGGGCTTAACTCTGATAAAAGAGTTGATGCTCTTGCTCACTGGACAAAGAAGTTTTTGCCTCATTTAGTTTGTTTGGGAGAGACAAAATTACATATTAATTCAAATCAAAAGATAATTGACAAATTGCACAGATTAGGCTACTTTCATTATTCTACATCTAATAGCCCATCAGCTGGGGTTGCTCTTCTTATTCCTTTCCAATCTCTGATACAAAATTTCAGAATTAGCTTTTTAAACTCTAATTTAATCTTTATAACCATTTGTATAAACTCTTTCAAATTCAATGTAGTTTTTCTCTACTTAAACAAAGATATTGGGCTCATTCATAATCAAATACATCTCATTAATTTAGGACTTATCTCAAATCCTTTTCCTACAATTCTTCTTGGAGACTTCAACTCTACTTATGACTGTTTCAATTCAAAATTTTTACACCTTCTAAATTCTCATTTCATGTGTGCACAGGGTTTTTTCCCACATGATGCATGTTCATTTTATACAAAGAAATTTTCTTCTCTTATAGACCTATTATATTACTCTCCGGAACTGCACTTCTTCATCAATCCATCTTTACAACCATTACCTTTCTCTGATCATCATGCTATTATGCTTGATCTGACATTAGACTTACCCAATCAAACCTATGTACACCTTAAATCTACAATAAGAATTTTGCTAAAATCTGCTACACCAGAGGCGATTATCTCTGAAGCTTATATTTTTTTCAAGAAAATAGACATCCTAGCTCTTCCACCAGCTGAATCTTGGTTTGCTTTTATAAATATTCTTAGTTCTTTGATTTCTCATTACACCAGAAAGAATAAAGGGCCGATTGGGTTACTTAAGAAAGCAGATAGCTTAATTACAACATTGAAAGATATACCTCCAACACCAGCATCTGTACAGGTTATTATTGACCTGAAGCAACAATATGTAGAGACGCACCAAATCCTAATAGACTATCTGGCTACTAAAAAGGCAAGGCTTTACCTCTCTAAACCTCATAACTTCTCAAGGGGATATATAAGGTGGGCTATGGGTTTTCAAAGTAAGTCTAAAATTCCATCAGCAATCACAGTGAATAATATAATTTTCTCGGGTAATAGCATGATTTTACAAATTTTAAATCATTATAAATGCAAGCTAGTAGATGTTTCACAGAATTTGGTGCTTGATACATCTATATATTCTTGTGAGACAATTCATGGTATTAGTAATGATGATATTAGAGCTAAACTCTCATCCATGCCTGATAGAATACACCCTGGAATCCATGGAATACCAAAATTCATGTTCAAACATCTTGAAGCCTTCACAGTACCAATAGTGAGTAGAATGGTTGATCTACTTGCCTCAGGTCCCCTTACTATTGATCAACTCTATCCCATTGCGATGGTCCCATTTCTTAAGAGTGCTATTATCCCATCGCCTCTGGAGAACCTTAGACCAATCTCGATGACTCCATTGATTATTAAACTGATTGAAGCAATTATCAAAGATAAAATTCAAAATCTCATTCTGCCTTTTATCTCTAGTTTTCAATTTGCAAAGAAAGGTAGTTCCACAGCTGAGGCACTCTGCCTATTCAGGTTAATTACGGATTATACAAGAAAAAATAAAAAGTCAAAGCCAATAGTTGTCCAACTTGATATTTCAGCTGCTTTTGACTCAGTCAGAATTCCTCAACTAATACATCTTCTAAGTGGTCTGAACATTCCCACAGGTATAATGAACATCATTACTAACCTTCTATTAAACAGACATATTGCAATTTCATTAAATGGAAAAATTTCAAACTCATTCACACCTACCAAGTCGATTCCACAGGGTTCTCCTCTTAGTCCCTTACTCTTCATTCTATATATAAATCCATTCCTTAAATCTTTAGAGATGAATCTTCCTGGATTGTACATTCCTGGTATCAATAAATCCATTCAGCACATATCCTACATGGATGATGTGGCAGTGTTCTTACCATCTAGAAAATTCATACCGAAACTAATTCAAATTATGGACAATTTCACCATAGAGTCAGGTCTTGCGTTTAACCTTAGAAAATCTGCTGTATGGAGACTTTCATCTGGAAAATCCATTCCATCCCTTTTCACAGCTATGCCACAAAAATTTTTGGGCTTACCAATGAGTCTCTCTCATGCAGCAATGAGGAAATTAATACAAGACACTATCATGAATTCTGCAAGAAAAATAATTGATTCACTTTCAAAAGTTTATACATCATTATTTGCAAAAGCAGCCCTACTCAACATGTTACTGTTCCCCAGAATTGCTTACTACATGCCGTTCATTAAATTCTCATCAAAATTTATCCAGAATATAAACTCTCTTTGCTCTAGATTAATGTGGAAGGGTAAAACTGTTGCTATTAGCTTAAGAAGAGTGCAGAGACCAACAAGACTTAATGGCTTGTCACTGCATTCACTTCATGTTCTTTGTCTACAGAAATCAAATAACCTCATTACAAGACTTAATGGGATTTTTCCTGATGACTCACCTTTTCTATCTATTCATCCTACAGATACTCCACCTCCAATTAATGATGGTTGGCTGACACAAGTCTTAATTGACATTGCAAAAATTCTCACACCTTTAACTCAAATAAAACCAACGAAACTTCGTTATTGGGATGCCTATCTTCTTTTTTTTCAACAATTATCCCAGATCATAGCATTCTCACCTGTACAAACTTTGCCATTATAAAGAAATATAAAAGATGTAATCTAGAGCCAAAATATTTGGACTTTCTTCTAAAGCTAAATCTCAATGCCCTTCCAACAAGCCACTTTCTTGTGATGTATAGAGGTTTTTCATCTTTGGACCCTGTTTGCTCACTCTGCCATAGGGAGGATGATACCATATTTCACATTTTCAACGATTGTTCCTCTCTTCAGGGCTGTAGAATATTGATTAATAAAATTTATACACCAAAACATCCAATTATCAACACACTCATAAAAGGTTTTGCTTATGGGGATTTTGCAATTATAAGAAGTGCAACTTTCATCACTTTCTGTCTATGGTTTGTCAGATGCTTCCTAATCTTCAAGTCTGTTATACCTGATCCAACATTAATTTTTTTACAAAAATTAAAAGATATCAAAGAAAGAGATTTGAAGTTAGCTCCTCACCTAATAGCAAATTCCACATGGAATCTTATTAATATTGGACATTAAGTAATTTAATGGTTTATAAATGTATTGCCAAATTTAATGTTATTTTATAATTTTTTCTTTATTGTAAACATAGTTGAATAAACCTGTTTTTGATAAACTTTCCATTATCTAATAACGTGGAACACTATTAAACATCCATGCTAATATAACAATTGGTTATATTATTTTCTGTGAATGCCTTGTAAACCGCTAAATGTTGAATGCCTTTGCCATTTTCTAAAAATTAGTTTCTTCCAATATGGCTATGTGTTATATAAAACAGTCGGAAAATCATATTATAAATAAACTTTGAGTAAAAAAATCTAATATCATAATATGTAATAAATAAATTAATGTATCTTGAATTAGCTATAATTTATTCTGGAAAGATGTCCGTTTCATCTAAGAGGAGAAACAAAAAAAAAACTGTCTTATCTTCAAATTTTAAACTTTATATCACTATACAATTGATCTAATTATAGATTCTATTTCAACCTTAAATTATCTGGTTTTCTAACCTATTAGGTTGATATGGTATATATTTATGTATAATTAAGACTGTATGATTTTGATTATGTATGTAGACATTAAATGTATGTGTGAAGACAGAATTTATTGTTTCACTCGTTGAAATTAAAACATAGCATTTAAACAATGAATGTATTTTTCTTATAAATTTGCTAGAAATGCGTCCTTGTAGTCTTGCGTTGTTAGCCGAGAGGTATCGCAGCTGCCATGCAAGCAAGTAGGTTGTTGCAGACGGTTGTGGGTTCGCGTCCTGGCCGATGCTATGACATATGAAAAAAATGCGTCCTTGTAAAAAATATATTCCTACATTTACTACTAATCATTTAATGATTTTTTTCACCCAGTTAGCAATTAATTAGTTAATTCATTTTTTTAATTTTTTTAAAAGAAAAGCTTTTTATTTTGGGTGAAAGAAATTAAGTGTAAATTTTTAATACAATAAACTAATATATATAAATTTGGCTTATCTTTTAACAAAAGTTCTTTATAGCTTACAAAAATCTTAAAGATGTTTTAATTTTTTTTTTTTTTTCAATTAATTATTTACCTATAATTTCTTATAATAAACAGTTGTTTAGATCAATTATTAAATAGTAATATAGAAAAACTATTTATGTTATTATATATATGGATTATCCTTAAACCGATCATTCTGATTAAAAACTTCTGATATCCAAAACTACAAAACATTGTTTTCATTTATTGTTTTAATTCCTGTTATATAAACTTTTGTTTGCATATTATCTAAGTAAGAGCATATTTGGAATTTTAATGTGTTAAATTATAGTTTCTTGGAGAATTGTAATATACTGCATACATATACTAAAGATAATAAAATTAAGGTTTATTGCGATAAAAATTTAAATATATGCAGTGAAGAAAAAAGATTTATTGCTAAAATCCAAAAAATTCATAAATCCAAAAAGAATTGTCGGATTACTGATAATTTATCTATATATTAAATTGTAATTAAAAAGATATTAAAATCCACTCATTTAACTTTATAATATGACTCCAAGTATAAATATTTTGAGTTTTAAAAACCGTGATTATAAATGTGAATATATAGGTCAATCAAACTGACATTAAAGTTGGCTGAAAAGACAAAAAAAAACATTCACAATTTATTTTATTCATTTCAACTATTTATTGACTTGTTGCAAGTTAAGTGTTCTTTGAGTTTCTATCCCTTTTTCTCCACATTGCTCTAGAATATGTTCTTAACTTTTCCATTTATCCCACACATCGTTTTATTCTACATCTCATAATTGTCCAGAAATCAATTTTAAAACTTTGTCTATTTTCATCTACTCTAGAAATATGCTCAATCCAGTTATATTTAAACTTATTTTCTGTTAATGATATCAAATAAGCCTGTTTTTCTCTAGCATATGAGCCTCATTTTTAATTCCCTTCTGATCAAACCCATCATATATCTGTTCATTCTTTCATTATATGGTCTACAATAGGTGTATTACTTTGTTTCATATTCAAATCTGAGACTTGTAATTAATCATCTTTAATCTGAGACAAGAATTGGTTTATTAAAGACATCAAATTATTAAAATATATAAACTAGGTTTGGAATCCAATGAATGAGTCTTGAAATTTTTTCAGGTGGCAGATTTATAATTTTTTTAGAAATCTCATAACATTTTAACTAAAAAGTATCTTGCCAATCTCCTTGTTCAAACTGAGTTTTGTGATGATTGTAAAAATAAAAAATCTGATTGTTACGTGATGCATACGTCACTGATAATTGAAGAGTGTCATACTGTTATCGACTTTGAGTGAACTCATGTTTAATTTTACTTTTATCTTCTAATATTTTAATTATTATGTAAACCAATTCTATTTAAGTTGATTTTTTTTACCATTTTATATATTATTAGAAGGTTTGATAATAAATAAATCATTGTAAACTGGATTCTAAAAAATCATAAAAGGACAAGAAAGAGACAACATCTGAGATAGCTGGAGAAAGTAGAAAATTTTAATGGCATGATAAGGAGGAGAGAGGTTATAGAGTGGAAAAACTGGAATAAACTCTGAGATACCTCTATTCTGCAATAGATCGATATATCGTAATTTAGAACTATGTGATAATAATATATTAATACTTTAATCAAAATAGTTTTGTTAAATTACTGTCAATCTTGAATGATCGTTTGAAAAACCATTAATAATAACTGTAGCATGATCTTTTGATTCGATTTGTAAACCTTATCAGATAGATTTGATTACAATTTCTACAATTTGGAACTAAAAATCATTATGTTAGATTTAAAATATGATCTAAATAATTTCTAGTTACTTTTATTCCATCGCTCATTATTTTAATCCACAAAATATTCGTTTTATAAAAAATGTTAGGGGCCCTAAAGTTCAGCTACATCAGTGTCAATATTTTTTTAATATAATCATATAGTGAAATACCGCCTGGATTTTAATAAGTGTTCATTAAAGTTTATACATTTTCTGAATAAATATTCATATTTTGTTTGATATTTCTTTAAAAGATTTTCTCAAGCAATAATACTGCATCTGTCTGCTATGCTTAGGATATGGGTTTGAATTTAGAGCAAGTGAGCATGATTTTTTTTCAACACGTTTAGAATTTTTTAAATAGCCATATTGTAGACAATCCAGATAACTATCTAATATTGGTCCATGAATTAATATCTAGATAATCTTAGCTAGAAAATAAAACAAAGATAAAACTTGTTAAATCTGTTTCTCCATGAATAGCTATGGAGAGGTTTTCACTGAATTATTAAAAAGCTGTTTTACTTCTAACCAAAATAAGATTTCATATGCTTCTCTCCTTAAACTTAATTAGGACCTGATAACAAACTAAATAAACATTTTGATAAATCAATGTGCCCAAAATATCTACAAAACAAGGTCCCTATGATCACTTTTTGGCTAATTATTTTTTTAGACAAAGTATAAGATAAAAATACTCAGCAGTCTCAGAATTCATAAAATTAATACTTCTCACAACATGTTACAGTCAGCTAATCACAATCTAACCAACGTATATTAATATGTATTCTTTAATCTCTGGATAATAATCAAATAGTCATTTACTTATCAATATTCATTGCTTTCCTGACTTGGCAATATAGATAAAAAATGTCAATCTGCATGTAACTCGAAATTATTATCATAAATCATCTGGATTCAACGCCCATGCTCCAGATACAGCAGCAAGTTATATCAATTACTATACTATTTTCTTTCTAGTAGAAAATACTGACATACTAAAATGGAAAAATAACAGTAACAATATAAAATTATGATTAGGTGAATGCCATGTAAAATCAGATCCCTCTATAAAAAACCAATTAACTAGAAACTTGTGATATAATATGTGATATGAAAAATATATTTTAGGCCTTCATTTCATCTGAAACCATTGTATATCTCAGTAAAACTCATGTTCATTTTACAAAAGATATATAAAGTGCTGTCTAATAATTAAAAATTCACAAATTATATTCATCTTCTAGTTGATAAAAATTTTAATGCATGCATGCTTAACATGATTTGAATAATGACATTTTATAATTGATTTGAATAATATTTTAAATGTTAATTACAATTTTGACCAGAAGTTTTTCTAAAGTTTTGAGTGAGTTGGTGAAATGATAGAGTGACTTAATGGAGAGTGGAAATTGTCTGTTTTCTGTTTTTAATTTGTTTAAATGTTTTAGTTCTCAAGTGAGAAGCAAAAAATATCATCACGTCATTTGCTTAATTGCTTAAATGTTTATTTATCCAAGTATGATTTCGTTCAGTGGTAGAATGGTATACTTGGAACTCAAATTCTTTGGATCCCAGTCTTGTTCGGTCACTTCCTGTCTTAAATTTATTTAAAAACCCACCAAACAGTAAAACATTCTATTTGACCTTCATTGTTTGATGCAATGGTAAACTAGGTGACTCTAAAGATAACAGTTCATATATCACGGGCCCATTTTTGTCACTTCCGGTGCAGAAACATCTTATAAACTCCAGAACAATAAATTATTAGATTTTGATAGTTATTTTGTTAAGATAGTAGGATTATTAATTTTAAATTATATAATTGTTTTAATACATTGTTAAAATGTATTTGAGCAATTGTTGTTCATTTCTGTCATGCTATTTGTTTTATTATTTAATTCTTCATTATTAATATTTTTCTTTCAGATATTAATCTCCTCTAGGACAGCCAGAACGTTATCTGTAGAAACTTTATTTTTAAAAAATGTTCATCGACTAATTTATTTTAATTTTCAATTATGAAGATCAAAAGAAGATCCAGTTTTATTGGAGAAAAAAATACATATATCATATTGTATTATTAATCACTAAATGTAAATATTGTCTTTAAATAGTATGCGTTCCCCTGTGTAATTTGTGCAGGGGTAGGAAGGTAAACTTCGGAGCTCAAGGTTTATGAATCGCAGCTCAATTCTTTCCCCTTCATTACGTGAACTTCTGATGAACTCTAAAGCAATAAACTATTTGTTGATGTTTTTTTTTTTTTTTGCAAGGGATATATATTTAAATGTATGTATACAATAAAATATATGCGTAAGCATTTTTCATCTTACCAGTGCATTTAGATTGTTTTCTATAAACTCATCATAACAAATAGTATAGAAGATTGACTGTAGTGCAAAAGAATATAAAAATTAATGATTTATTGGCCTTATTCAGTATATTCCATTGCTTTAAAAACACACACTTCCCATAATGCACTATCAAAATGTTTTATTAATTTATGATAGTTTCAACAGACTAGCAGTCTTTTTCATATCTCTTTTTGAATTACATATTAATATTTTTTAAATATCATTAATTTTTATTCAAAAGGGGATGTAAAGAATACTGTTAGCCAATAAAGATGGTTATAAATTTAATTGAGTATTGTGGAAAGAGCACTGTGACATGTGTAATTTTTATAAAGATTTAATTAGAAGCAATGGAATAAAATTGGAAGAAGTTTTAGATACATTGTTTATCATATTATAACTACTGTCCATTATAATTATTCATACTCAATAAAAAAATATTTTGAGGAAACATAAGATATCTGTATATTGCTTAACACTTACATAAATATTACTTTGTATGCAATATTTAATATATATGTTTATACACATTTATATATATAAAATAAATATATATATTTTTATAACGGGTATTATATATATATATAATGTTTTCTCGGTTGTATGAGTAAAACCGTGTATTATTTTTTATTTATAACGGTCGACGAATCTCCCTAACCTAATCTGTCATACCAGGGTGCCACCAGGCCATTTGAACCTAGAAAATTTATACGGTATGCAGATACTACACGCAGGAGAGATTACCATTTTATCGAACCGAAAGCACCAGTCGCTAGCTCAGGGAGAAGCTGAGCTTAAAATATCATACTGTATATTCAAATTTCTAATGCTTACTTCTAAATATTAATAAAATATATAAAATAAGTTACTGCCAAAACTATTTCAACAAAACATTTTATTATAACGCACACACGCATTAAAAAGATTCTGAAAATTAAATCAACTAAATATATTTGATTTGGATTATATGCGCAGATGGAAGCGTTTAATAGATTTAAATACTATTTTAATGTTTGATTAAGTGTGAACATGCTACATAGATTATGCAATAACCAACTCAATCCGTTTTCATCTTAGGCCAAAAATCTCACATTTAAACCAAGGCTAGCTTACTGATATACCGATGTGACCAATGCAAAATGAGATTATTAGCATAACACAATCATGCTAACAGGAATTTTATATCTGTAGCATGATATCATTAGAAAAATAGCGAATCATGATGAGAAGGAATGAGCATCTTCCCCATGGTACAAGAACGAAATTATACGAGAAGCTCTGTAAATGGTGATAGCGGTCTTTGCCGGATTACTGTCCCAGTCAGAGAGTAAGAAAATCAATGGCATAGGAAATACGCGGTACAAGGGAACGAATATCCAATGCACCTACTCAAGTTACATTAACATAAAACATCAGTACATCTATCCACCAGCATCGACCCAACTACGAAACGATTAGCCCAAAATTAACATACTTTAAACTAACAATCTTACGAATCTATGCAGCCATTCACGCTCACTTTAAATAATTAATTTAAAAGAAAGTACGAGAATGGAAATGATATTAAGCATATTTTTTAAAAAAGAAAATAGATAAATAAATAATTTAAAATTTAGTCAGATAAGAGATTTCTTTTAAAAGTTAAGTGACACTTAAAATACTGGAAAAGGTTCGCATTATATGATTAATGTTCATATTTTATTTAAAAGAAAAGTTTATACTTTCCAATGCTATAGTTAAAGTCCGTCTCTGTAATCCTTGATGCAGGGTAGAATTCAAAGTTCTTTCCATTTCCTATTCTTCTAGATGGAGAGAATTCCGTTGTTGGTCATTTTCCGGGAACCGTCCTATTCTCGAGACCGCTTCAGCAGCTGCAAATGCTGGAAACGTAAATTATTGCTGCCCCCTACATTTTGGAGATCCGCAATACACTTATAAATATACTAAATAATACCCAATCAGCAAGAGCAATCCAAAAATCTCTTCTGCCTTCAAAGTTTTTTTTTTGTATCACTGTAAACTCTTATCACAAGTATTTTTTTATTATTTTTCTCTCATCTGACTATATGCCCAAGGACCTGTTTGCAATTACCTCAAAATAGAAAATCATTTCCATTCTAAGAATAAAATAACTAATTAACAGCATTTTTAAAAAATTCTTTTATATTAAAAAGAATCTTGTTTTTAGATTTTAACTTTAAATTATATAATTAGTTTGCCATCTGTTCATTATATATATTAATTCAAATTAAATTATTAAATTTCTCCTTTTTTATATACATATATTTCTACTCGAGGGTGATTATATATATATATTTTTTACTTCTATTTGAAAGAAATGTAACGGCATATACTTATTCCGTTACATATTATATATATTAAAACTAATTTTACAACTAATTTTGCTCATAGCTAGATTGTTTTATGAATGTAAATCACATAAAAGTAGCCAATACTATCAACACCAAGAATATTTAAGCTGCTGTCAATGCAATCTTATATATGTGTGAGTCCGTGTGTGTATTCTTATAACACATCACATGCATTTGAATATAAATTAAAAAATTCTGCAATATAAAATTTAAAATATCATGAAATAAAGTTATTGATTTTATACTTCTTCAAAATAATATTCACAAACAATTTTAAATTGAAAGAAAAATTAAAAAAATTATTTAAAATATTTTTTAAATAAATTTTTAATAAACTCACGTAATTTAATTAATTAGACAAACATATGTAAACAGCTTTGTATGGAGATAAAAATAAGTTAAATTATATATTAATGAAATAATTAAAGAGTTAGAACAGCATAAAAATCAAATAAGGAAATATATTTTAAAAAAACAAGTGAGCTTACAAAAAATTATACATACTCGTATATATAAAGGACATAATAAATTTAACCAGTTTAAATTATAAGTTCCAAAATTTACAATTAAAAATGTGTAGAGAGACTTGTAGTTCAAAAAGCAAATAGAATTTTCTACAATAAGTATTAAAGTTACTATTAAAAGGCAGTTAACATAAGCATTTCTGCTCTTTGAATTGAGAGGTGTATCAATTTCTTGAATAAAGAATCAGAATAAAATTTGAATCCATTTTCCATTTATTTATAAAATTATAGATATCTCAGTATTATAATCTTTTTTCCAAATGTAAATTCATCTATATTGAAATTGTGTCTTTGAAGCTTCTTTGGTCAAAGAGCCTTAATGTGCAATAAAAGATCATCAAATTCATGCTAGCATATACTTTCAGAAAATATAGAGATTAATTAAATGCAAAAAAAAACGACAACTTCAAATAAATTTTGTTAATAGGATATATAAATTCAGACAAGTAAATTTACTTTAATTCTTCTGTATTTTAATGACTCAATATTTTATTTTAATATTAAAAATTTTATTCTATACTATGAATTAATAAAATGTAATTGATTTATTGGAAATAGACGTTTACAAATGAAAAATATCTTTAGAAATTATATTTGAACTTTCTAAATGTAGGGTGGTAAAAAGTGAAATATTTATGGAAAACAATTAATTTATGTTTATTACTGATTGTTTTAATATGACAACTTTGTTAATTAAATTTCACTTTTTAAATATGGATAAATAATGATCATACAATCATTAAAACATCACAAAAGTTCTGCATTTCAATGTTTGTCAGAATTTAACAATCATAGTTTCCTTTTTATCAATCCTTCAAATGTCTTAACTTGCATTTTTATTAAATACTATATGTATTACAAAAGAATCTAAATGTAAATATAAAAATATTTCTTTTTTAATAATTACTGTACAAATATTTTGCAAAAATAATCTTAAATATTTAATAGCATATAAAAGAGAGAAGAAGCTGCAAAAACCAAAACAATTAAATCGGCCGAGTACTTTGGAGGTTTTCCCTCATATTCATAGCCAACATAAGTTATAAATCATTGATGTAATGTTGCTAACTAATAAAATATGCAAATGCGAATGCAAATTAATTTGTTCATTTTTTTGAGATAGAAAAATAGAAAATATAATTTTTTTGTTCATTGCTATCAACAATCGAAAAGTTTACAAGTTTAAAGAAACCAAGATTAAAGAATCTACCAATGAACAATCTTCTATATTTTTCTCAATTCGTTTATAATTTTCATCTGTGTAATTCTGACATATTCAGATTTTTTTTTTTGAACTAATAAATCAACATTTGTTTCAACTCCAACTTTTACCTTCAAATGAATATAAAATTGACAAAATAGCGCTAAAGATAGCTGCAAGAAAGCAATTTAAAAAACATCAACATTATAGTACTCAATATTTGTTTAAACTTCTTTGCATTATTAATCTATAAACATATCAGCCATAGATAAAGGTGGTACCATGTCTATTGTTAAAAGAGGTTGCCTTGGTTACAGATTGAGATTGTTGATAGCTTAAGGAATGATTGTTATCATCTACATTTATAAATCTATTAAAGCCTTGATAAACTTTTTATTATCTTATTTATAGTTAATATTTCTTATAATTATGTTACAATTTCAGTTTTTTTCCCTTTGTTTAAAATTTGCATAGGTTAAATTCATTATTCTTTTTTTTAAAAAAAAATTAGTTAATTCGTTCTTAATTTTAAAATATTTTCTTAACTTTCATTTAATATGTAAGTAGATTAAAACTTTTCTAAAATATAATTTTCAAAAGATTCATTTTACAAGAGATTTTAAGCAATTTTTCTTTTCATTTGAACAAAAAAATTTTTAACTTGTTTTGCAAATTTAGAATTATTTAATTAATTTGAAATATAATGATTGCCAGAAATAATATTGAAATTCAAGAATTAAATTTTTGTGAACTACTTTCTGTAATAATTATATGTGGGTTTGCTAACTTATAAAATAGGAAGGATTTTTTATTATTATTAATTAATAAACTTTACAGTCTATCTTCATATCTGAGTCTATTTATGTTTATCGAAGCAAATTTGGGCTATATATGTATGTGAAAGGAAATACAGTATACTATCCTTTTACCAGCTAAAAATTAAGACTAAATTTTCCAAATATAATTTTCATATATATGACCTTCAATTTGAATAATATTTTTGACAAAATAACTATTTATAACAAATTTATTATTAAAAGTAATTTTTACTATAGTTAAAAGAAAATAAAAAATTGTAAAATATTACTATAAGATAAACAGACTATAACAAAGATCATTATAAATGATATACAATTCATTCTCATTACTTATCTGGATTGACGGAATTTTTATTTTTCTTTCTACCAGAAATCTTTAGCTTGTAAGTTGAATACTTTTACTCTTAAACTAATTGCTCAGATGCAAAATTTAAATATGGATAATATGCAAATCACTATACAATCCTTGAAAATCTATGGAAATAGATGACATTAGAATCTCAACATTATTTCATTACTTTTTGTCCTTGATTAAGGCAGAGATAAAATCCCATCATCCAATTGATTTGGTTTACTTATTAAACTACTATACAAAAATTTAGATGCTAATAATGTCCAGCTACGTTATATACATTTATATATTTGGTGTAATAATGCTCAAAGCTAAATGCGTTTGTAAGTAATTATTAAAAGCCAGTCAACACTTAAACAATCCCAATATCTATAACAATCAACAATTTCAAACTGATGTCAAGGCAACCTCCTTTTAATACTTTATTTTCACCTTTATTGTTAAAGAGAGATTGCCTTGGTTAACATTTTGAAATAGTTGATTGTTATTGATACCGGGATTGTCTAAGTGTTGACTGGCTTTTAATGGCATATATATTTGCGGTTCTATTTATAAAATAAACTGCAGGTGTCTTGACTTTTAGATACAAGAGAAGCACTATAAACTAAATGGCACATTATTTTATTTTATTAATTCTACATAATAGTAAAAATTACTTAAGAACAATTTTATTTTTATATAATAGTGATATATATATATGTCATAACTATTATTGTTATGTCAAGCGTTGGTGGCCTAGTTGTTAGCATAGCTGCCTTCTAAGCAGCTGTCCCGGGTTCGCTTCCCGGTCTAATATTATAGTAGGAATATCCTGTGCGTTTGGCATAATTGATAGAGCCTTTGGATCGGTAGGTCGGGAGAATCGATTCTGGCTCCCCTGGCACTCGAACTTCTTATGAACTCTCAACCAATAAAGCCATTAGCATTTTTTTGTTTTAGTAAAAATAATGAAAACAACTTACGATCAAATTCTTTTCACTCATCTGATTGCAAGTTTCAAGCTTATGTCCAAAACTTGGGAAATAACGTCATCGCGGCTTGCAACTCTGCATAAATTGTTTTCTTTCTTATAAATTATTTTTTAGCAGTTATTAAAAAAATCATATTATTGAAATAATAGCAAAAGCAAAACAGCGAAAACAATAACTAATATTTAAATATGTAGTCCATTTGAAGAGAAACCTTATATGTTGATAATTACCTTGATGGATTGGATATTATTGGGGGGGGGGGGGCATTAAGAATGGGGACGAACTCTCTAAGAATAAGATAAATTGAATGCGATATTTATTTTAAGAAGCACAAAAAACTAAAGAGCATATTTAATTTAAAATGTTAATACTTACAAAAATGCAAAACAAAATGTAATAAAAATAATTAAATTCTTTATAAGAAGTTCAAATTGGAAATGATACATCTGGTTCGCAACCCAAGGATTTTGGGTATCCATGCCTGACATTTTTTCACTAAACCATGGACATAATAGATGGACTTTGAAATTCTGAATCTTCCACTTTATCAGTGCACTAAACCATACATATTAAAAATGACCTATAGCACTCAGGGTTTTCAGAAAGTCACACATAATTCTAACATTATTTAACTTAATAGTCAGATAAGAACCTGTACTTAATATAGTATGACTGTAGGCAGTAATATAATGGTAATGAGAGAATGATATTCAAATCAAACTGGCATCTAATAGATAAATGGAAGACAAAGTAATGTTCTATTTCACTTGTGCAAATAATATTAGATGAAAAGTTAAATTTAATCTGCAGTACAACATAAAAAGCTATAAAACATAAAATATTTTATATTAAATGGAATTTAGTGATAAAAGTTTTAAAGATAAATTTATTTGAATGCTAATTCTTCTGTTTTGCTATTCTAATTGGAAGAAAGTTTTGCTCAGATGGCAGCCTTCAATTTTATATCAAAAAATTAGTTGTGCAAATTTATATTACATTACTATAGTGTGATATATTCTCATTAGTGCTTCATCCTATTTTAATCCTAGATTTTTTTTATTTCTGCATAGTAAAAATCTATCAATTGATAATACCTCAGAAAATAGCTTGGTCACAAAGATAAACCATATCTCTGACCTTATCATGAGATTTAATTCACATTATATTTTGGGTCAGCAGTTCCAAACCTGTGGTACGCATGCCCTTGGGGAAGGGGGTTTACCCTGCGAACCGGTTGGGGATACTGAAAATATTATTTATAATGGTGGAAAGCAAAAGCAATAAGGTGCTAAAATTAAAAAGGTAAAAATAATGTTACAATTTAGGTTTACAAAAAAAACTGTGAGCACAGACAAATCTTATCCATATGCCTCATCTCCATATAAGGAAACAGACACGGTTTTGAAAGATCTCATTTGAAAAATCGTTATTACAAATTTTTAATATGAATTTAAATTGAAATTCTTCGATATCGTGTAAATATTCATACACAACATAAACGTATCAACTTCATGTTTAATTCTTTCCATAATGTGAATACTACGAATATTTTTTTCAAATGGCAAAGAAACTGTCAAATTATTTTAAAAAGGTTTTAAACTTTCAAATTATCATTAAAATTCTCGTCAAACCACAAAAAAATTAAGAGCTTTCAAATTTCTGTACAGCAGCCATTTAAACTTTCGAATTTTTTCAAATGGCTGTAAGCTTTTAAAGTTTCAAATAATTATATCAAATAATTGAAGAAGTTTGAAAGTATAAAGTGGCTTTAAGAGGATTTTTAATTAGAATTAAAATTTTTATTAAGAGTTTCAAATGAGTTAAATTTTTTTTGGGAGGGAGAAAATATTTTTTGGGGGTGTAAATATTGGAAAAAAAAAAAAAATTGTATTTTATAATATATGGGTGTGATCTCTTACTTTCTGCAAAATTTTTTTCAAGGGCAATTGAATGCAGGTAATTATTTTTATTCCATTAAATTTCATGTGATTTAAGTGCTTGGATACATGGAAACAAATAACGCTGAACTGAACGACAACCAGAACTTCTCCCTAACAATACGGTCTAAACTAGGATTTCTAATATATTAGAGGAAGATTCATCATAGCATCCGGAAGTCTGGGGTACGAAAGGAAATGGTGAACTAAAACAGTGAAATGAACTTACTGGAAAAAAGAGTCAACAGATTGGATGATAGAGGGGGTTTAACTCTGCAATCGCGTTTCTATGAGGAAAATAATAAACTGTGTAATAAGAGCAACTTGAACGATGGGGTTTCCCCCAGAAATAATAGTTGATTGGTTAATATGACTTCTAATTCCAATAAATAAATGACTGAAAAATGATAAATCTTAACTAGTGATCATAGGTAAGAAGTAAAACTGAAGTCGAATTAAAATTTACGCTCAATCTATGTTACCTGAAATACTTGATGCATCAACCGACGACGTGGAGTAACCATTTAATATACTGTGCAAGCTATTATTGTACAACAAGGATTTACGTATTTATTCTAAAGAAATGTTTCCTTATTAAAAAAAAATAGTTTTTCTTTTATTTTTTCAAGTAAGTTTTTTTTAAATATTATTTTGTGTGCTTAATTGGCTGAAGACAGAAATTCTTAACAGAGAGCTATAACTAACTTTGAAAATCAATCCATTGCGTCGCTAGCAATTACTTTGAAGCATCATGGCAATTTAAAAGTACAAGGTGATAAGCATGTAGTAACTGGAAGACTTGTTATGGTAAAAGATAAAGTTAGCATTATTAACAAGGTTCAGAACATCAGTGCTCCATCTAGAAAGAGAAAATATTCTGATGAATATTTTAAATATAGATTTTCATTCACGGGAGATGCTGATTATCCAAAGCCACGGTGCGTTGTTTGTGGAGAGATATTATTTAACAGTGCCATTAAATCATCTTTGTTAATGTGACATTTACAGGAAAAACATCCAATATATGTAACAAAAGATATTTTTTTTTTTCCAGCAACTATTAAATGACCCGGATCTAACTTCTTTTGTACTATCTGCAAACAAAGACAATGAAAATGTAGTTGCAACATCATACCGAATGAATTACTATATTTGCTAACAGTTGTAAAAATCATACAGTTTCTGAAAATTTGATACCTTCATGTATCAAAACTTTTGTTCAATGTATGTTAGGTGATGACAATGTCTGAAAAATTAACAATATTCCCTTCTCAAATAATGCAATTTCTTGGAGAATTAAAAAAATGTCTGATGACATTGAATCAACAATAATTGAAAGAATAAAAAAGCGCTTCTGGTTTCCATACAAATGGATGAAAGCATTGTTGTTTACAATTTGTTAATTTTGCATATTATTGCATAATATTTAAATAATAATGTTCTTGAGGAAAATCTTTTATTATGCTATCCGTCTTCAGAAAGATGCACAGGAGAGAACACATTCTGTGGTACTCATGATTATTTTGTAAAACAAGAAATTAATTGGACCAATTAGTGTAGTATTTGTATAGATAGTGGAAGGGTTATACAATCATATCAAAGAGATCACTCTCCTGTAGTTTTGAATAATTGCTATATACACAGACAAAGCCTTGCGGTTAAATCTCCACCACATTCATTGAAGGAAGTGCTCAGTCAATCTGTAAAAGTTATTAATTTTATTAAAACCACTTCAACAAAGTCCAGACTATTCAATTTTGTGAAGATATGGTCAGCCTTCATATAACATTGCTTTTACACACTAAAGTGAGGTGGCTTTCACCAGAAAAAATATTCATGTGATTGTTTAAATTAAAGCATGAAATACTAGTTTTTTTTAGAAGGCCATTATTTTGAATTAAATTCTAAGTTTCATAAAACTGGTATTTTTTCAGAAATAAACTTAATTTAAGATTACAGAATAGTTTCATAAACATCTTTAAAATGTCTAAAAAAATCGAGGCTTTAAGAAATTAAATTTTTGGGAATGTTGTATCGAGCAAGAGCAGTGTGAAGTTTTTGAGAGACTTCCACAATTTCTTATCTGAGCGTAAGCTGAAATTGTCGAAAAGAAGTAAAAATTAGTATAATAGATCACTTTAAAGGACTAAAGATGTCATTTCGCAATACTTTTCAAAGCAAAATAGTGAAAATAACTGAATTTCAAATCCATTCAAGAAGCTGTTCTTTCAAAAAATCAGAAAATTATCCATATTAGAAAAAGAAAAGTTAATTAAACTTTCAACTGATTCTTCTTTACAATATGACTTCAAAAAACAAAATGTCATTGATTTTTAGGCAGCAAGGAAAGAAGAGTTCCCAGATCACAATGCTAAAGCATTAAACTATTTACTACCTTTCAGGAATACACAGCTTATTGAATCAACCTTTTCATCCTATGCCTTTATTAAGAATAAACATTGTAAATACACTTAATGTGGCTTTTGATATAAGACTGTATCTTTCTTCATTTGAACCTAATTAAAAAAAACTTAGCTCCACGAAACAAGCTCAAGGATTGTATTGAAATTATTCAGAAGATAAGTGAGTATTAAGAAAAATCATTGACTATTTGTATGAATTTTCATTACAATTAATGTGATCAAAACTTTATTTTAATGCTTTTTTTTTTGTTTTTGGTTTTATAAAACACTGAGATAAAGGGTAATATGAAAATAAAAAATAAAATTAATCCTGAATTTGACTTGTTAACTTAACATTATACAATATAATAAAACAGCCATATTGTTTATGAAGAAGAATGGATGGTTTGTCTATAAGATATGGGGTGAAAAGCCTAGTCAAGGGTACCGGAAAGAAAAAAACATTGGAAACCCCTGCTTTAGAATGATGAAATGGTCTATATTTTACATATACGGTGCTAAAACTTTTTTGCTCCGAATCTAAAAAATTCTTAAGTTTTTTTCTCCACGTACTATATTTAATTATAATAACTCGATTAAGAATAGCTTAATGGGTATTTACATGCTCTCAAATTCTTATCTAGAAAAATTATAATCAAAATTTGGCAGTATAATATTATTCTGAGTTGGACATAATGTCATCAATAATGTATAATGTTATTAGTATTCAAAATAAACTTAGCATTCGATGCAGTTATATACAAAGTATATAAATTGTAAATAAAGTATACATCTATCTAGGTAAAATATTACGTTTTTCAAATTCAAATCATTCTTCAAACACCAATTGTATTGCCAGTGTTTTTATATGTATTTATAAATTTATTCTCTTGTATGTATGTTAATACTTGTATATAATTTTCTATTAATACATTTTATGAAATTATAATAATTTGGTAATTATAAATTTATTTAAACGCACATTGATTACGTAAGTAATATTTTTTAAGACTGTAGCCTCAACAACATGCGTATAAAAATGCGATAATAGGGACCTCTACATGTCTTAAAACACAAGCTTACTCTTTGGAAGAAAAGAGGGGAACCTTCTTTACTTCAACCTACTGAACAAATACCGAAGCCACGTATAAGAGATTGTGTCCTGCAGCACTAAAGAATGCTGGTTCAATGTGAAATGCATTTTCATGAATTATTTGTGTTTTTCAATCCCAGTCGTTATTCATATGTTTCAAAAATATATGTTCAAAGTTTTAAGTATATCTAAAAAAGATAATGCATATAGAAAAAAAGAGTCGAAGTTGGATTAATAATATTATATGGTTATATGAAATAATAAAAAACAGATATAATAATTGTTGAAGTTTAAGTTTATAGCATAGATACTAATGATATGATAATCTACAGCCATCCGATGTGAATATTGTCAAAGTTTGTGAATAGAAAATTTGATTTCTTAATGGATAAATACTGAACAAATAATGAATACATGAGTAAAGAATTCTGATTTAAACTAACTGAAAGATACTGGTTCATTATGAAATTTATCTTTCCGAACTGATATTTATTCACATGCTTCAAGTATACTCTATACACTTGTAATTATTATTACTAGTGATAGCATTTGAGTACGATTCCATTAGTTCATTCTAAAAATAAGATACAATATGTTAAATATGTCATATTATTTCTCAATATATTCTGTGCCTATGCAAGCATTATAGGATGAGTTTCAACAAAATTCCTTTCATCAGCTGTTTTAATGTTTTCAGCCACAATAATACCACATTTGATATAACTATTATATTGTCAGCTGAGAAACAATGTAGCATTGAATATTTATTTATTACTGTATATAAAATATAAAATATGACTTATCAGAAATCGATAATTTCAGTTTAGAAGTAAGAATCCATCATTTAGGATAACTTTTTGCTTAAAATATAGCATTGTAAAACACTATAACATAGTAGATATTTTGAAAAAGAATCAAAGTCAAATTTAAAATTACTTTTAGTATAATAATAATAATAATAGAAATATTTTTTTTTACTTTTTGTTCTACTACCAATGTAAACTTCAGAAATATGTAGATGCCAGATAGAAATGCTTAATAAATTACTTTCTAGGTATGTCCTATTTATTTTCCTAGACTAGATTTTAGATTATGACTTTCGCCAATGAGAAATTTGGGATCTGAATTTAGTGCACTTGGATTTTTTGGTTGTAATATATCATTCTTAAGGCAGCTATTTTTAGCCTTCTACCAGCTTTAAATTTCAGAATATTTTAATGTTTTGAATTTAAGTTTGCTTACTGTTATCCTTTAATTCCTTTAATTTAGAAACAATAAGAACCTGAAAGATTTCTTGGCCAGATTTTTTATAAAACAACGAACACCACGTAAACTCTAGTAAAACTTCTATGTAGTAAATCTAGTTTTTCCTACTTCAGGTCTGACAATTAGTGTAAACTTGATTAACCAAAAAATGGCAGATGATATTGCTTAATAAATGTTTATCTATCTCCAAACAAGTTTATAACTTGTAATAATGGTTTAGTTGGCAGCATTAAAGTAGAAAATGCAAAACTGCTATATAAAAGTATTATATAAATAAAAATCATGTGATGTTTGTTAGTTTTAAAATAATAATAATTCAATTTCATTCTTTTATTTAATGTACATATCTACAGCCAAAAACCATTTACAGATTGCAAATAAAAAGTATATATTATAGCAAAAGGGTTAAGAAAAGATTTTTTAAAAGCACTAATCAGATATAAATATCGTTGAAAACCTTTCAAAATTTAGTAATATTAAGTTGTAAAAGGTTTTTGCTAACAAAATCTAAATTGTAAATATTGAGTAGATAAAAAAGGGAGAAATTTTTAAAAGTATTACATCTAGAAGTTTTAATGAAGAAATAATTATTTGCATGAGTTTCATTTTCAAATGAAGTTTTAAAATCATGTTATAAGAAATATTATTTTCGGTAATGACTTTGTATAAAAATGTCATATTCTTAGTTCTTTTCCTTGCTAAAAGGGATATATTGCAATCATTTTTTAGTTGACAAAACTCCAATATAGGATGAACCGAAGGCAAAAAAAAGTTTATATTTGGTAGAATATTCAAAATCTTTACCATCTTGAGGGTTTTATTTATTATTGATTCTATGTAGTGGCAAAAAACAATTACTGTAAAATATAATTCCAAGATCCTGGAGATTGTCATCAGATTTTATTTCAAAATTATTAATACATTATTTGAATCTTAGAATTTCAGATTTATTTGAATAAGAAGGGCATCTGCCTACATTGACTATCATTCTATTTTTTTCGCACCATTTTGATAAACTATCAATATCATCTTAAAGCAATATACAATTATGAACAGAATAGATGTATTTAAAAATTTTACAATCATCAGCATAACTATAGGATATGAAAGTATTATAGACAGGTATTGAGGTCATTAATATATATATATATATATATATATATATATATATATATATATATATATGAGATAAGATATTACCTCAAGGCATTCTCAAGATAACAATAATATTGGGAAGATATTCAGTCATTAAATTTTACCAAAGCCACTCTAGATTTTATAAAGGATTTACATCAAGAAATTAGATAATTTACTAGACCAAGGTTATGTGATTTAGTAGGAAGTATGTATGATCAACGTTATCAAATGCTTAGACATATCAAAATAAATAACATCCACTCTACCCTGTTCTTTAATTGCATGTGGAGTGTGGTCATATATAGTAATGAAATTTGTTTCTATTGATTAATTTAGTGATACCATGCCTTTTATTATAGATGCATCTTTCAAATATCCTTGCAATGATGTGAAAGACTGGAATGGGCCTATAATTGTTGACGTTATCTTTATCTCCACTTTTAAAGATGGAAATAACTTTAGCTATTTTTAAAGACATGGGTAAAATAGAACCTGTTATAGAACAATTGAGAATGTGAGAAAGAGACGAAGAGATACATTCAGCACAACCTTTATAAATGAATGTGGGAATATTTTCTGGACACAAACTGGAATTCAACTCAAATTGTTGAATGGCTATTATAATATCACATTCTGTAAATTTATTTAGTAAAATATCTTTCCTTACATTCTCATTGATTAATGTATGATCATTATAATGTACTTTTACAGAGAGTGCTGAAAAACATTGAGAAAAATCATCAGCTGTTAAAGAAGAGATATTAACCTGTTATATATTTTTAGGGATCCCCAAATCCTTACCTAATAACCAACATTCTTTAGGATTATTCACAATTTTATTCTCCATACCTTTTTGTAAATTTCTGATAGTCTCTTCTAGAAATAACCTTTGTCAATCCTCTGTAATTAATACAATTATTGGTAAAAAATAAAATTTTTGGTTTTCATAAATTGCCTAAAATTATAGGATTTTCTTTCTAATAATACTTTTAAGTGATTTAGAAAACATTGAAGGGGATGATTATTAATGACATTTTTTTTAGTTAAGAATAAATCAATAATGTAATTAAAAGTTTTACTGGAATATTCTATGAAATAATTAACATCATTGGAAGAGTAAAGAGAATCTTTGTTAAAATTGGCAAGCTAAATGCACATACCCATATAATTACCTTTATTTGTAATTTCTTCTTCTAATAATATGCACAGATGAAGTCTTAGAATATTTAACATCAATAATAAATTCTAATGGTGGATGAAAAATATCAATTGAAAAGAGCGCAGAAGACACAGGGATTGAATACTTGGAAAGTTACTAAAGATGTAGTCCAAAGTATGATTATTTGCATTAATACAAGAATTGTATTGCCTGAGATTTAATAAATTGCAAATTAAACCATTCTATAGGCCTTAGATGATAATAAGTTGTAATTTAAACGAGTATTGCCTAAATATAGATTAGGTATATTAAAATCACCTGCAATATAATCTAAGATTTAAATGCAATCAAGAATTCCTCAAATGAGCAAAGCAATTTATTTACCTCAAACACAAATAATGTTGGTTCCAGTAGAACTTTACAACCAATATTTAAGAAAGCTTCATACTATGTTGACTCATAAAAAAGGGAATTGATTAAAATATATTTATATGTAGATTTTTTTAAGGCAATTAATGTACTTCCACATCCCAAAGCAACTTCAGAAGATCTGTCAATGCGATGAACCTTATATTGTAATCTACAAACAAATGGTCTTGGATATGATTTGAAAGCCAGGTTTCAATCAACAAAATAAAATAAAATTCTTAGAATTAAAAAATTATTTTATGAGATTTAACTTAATTCTCATTCCGCTCCTCTTATAAAAGAATAAAAACAATTAATACCATTCAGATTAAAATAGAAATAAAATAAGCTAAAAACTAAGTAGAAAAAAAAACAAAGATTAAAAAAAGAGTAAGATAAAATACACTATATGAAAAATTGTAATGAGTTGGCCCAGAGAACATGAAAAAAAGTTAAAGAAATACCACAAGGCTATAAATAACGATAGATAATCTCATGGAAACATAAACACAGCCGATTTAGAAATAAATATATTGATTTTAAAATACAAAACTTTAATTAGAGATTAACTGGATTGTTAATATAATAAATATATCTTTATTTTTGTTACATATATCATCTTTCACTAACTTCTCTTTTCGCTCGTTAATAAAAAAAAAAACGTTTTCTTGCTTTATTATATTAATTGAAAATTGATTTTAAACTTTGAATTTTTGTTGAAAATATTTGAACTTAATCTGGAAGAAACTAAAAAACAAACGATGATTTTCTTTTATATTTTTTTACGAATGTTTTTGTTATTGAATAAATGTAAGAAAATAGATTTGAAAATAATAATTGTAAATAGAAAATGAATTTTTATAATTTAAAATAATTGTGTTTTTTTTTAATTATTTGCCCTTTAATCTTTATGTAATAAATAATTTAATTTAATCACATTATTGTTAGGTAAGAAAGATAAGATCAATTTTGTTTATACGCTTGTGGAAGATAAACAAGTCTAATAAGTAATATTATGATTTAAAAGTAAGTATTAAATCATAGCTGTCTAATTCAGAAAAAAAATCAAATTTAAATATATAATTTAATGTATGATTTAGTAAATTAATCAACGAAGAAAAAGAATAACTACTATTTTAAAATAAATATAATTATTTTGAACTTAATTTTAAAATGGCATAAGAAACCAATAGATGTTCCAGCACGTTCTTCAATTCTTAAATAATAAAAGTTAAAAAAAGGGCGTTTGAAGAAGGTACATTAATGAATTTAAAGACTGGTATATATAAATATATTCTTTGTTTAATGACAAAATATAATTTTTTTTTAACAATTTATAATATTCCGAGTTTTCTTTATTTATAAATAAAAAAAACTTACATAACTTTTAATAATCATTTTAACATAAAAACTCATCATTTTGTTCTTGTTTTTATAATAATATAGATAGAATTTATTTATTAATTTCAGCAATTTAATGACTAAGAAGAATGCCTTACGCGGAGAACGATTAAAGTAGTATCTTGCCAGAAATATGTCTTAAGGAATTATATCTATGTGAAGTTTGGACAATATTTTTGGCAGCTGAAAATTATCAAGCCGAAGATTTTTTTCTGATAGCCTGACAGGTGTCAGTCTAACCAGCTACCATCTAATATTGGTAAGTAAATTGATATTAAACTAACTTTATATAAATTAAGAAGCCTAGAATCATTAGAGTTGACCCAATAAGAACAAATTCACATAGACTAAATCACATGTAATATTTAAGTTGCAGACATCACAACTAGGGGGGATACATTGTTTTCTTTTACATTTTTAGTGTCCAAACGATTGTAATAAAATAATCCAAACGATTGTAAAAAAATAAAAAAATTATTAATAATTTTCAAAGACAGAGGTCCAGTTTATTAAAAAAAATAGTAGGACGTTTAATGCCTAGAGCATAAAATTTCAAGTTTGACTTCAATAAAATCAAAAGGAAAAATATTAAAATGACCAATTGAATAAACTTATAGTTTTTACTAAGCACTTTGAGATTTCAACTTTATTCAATTTGTTTTCACCTATCCTGTGGTAAATATGTATGTGACACTTTATTATTATGTTCTGGGCATGCTTATTATATTCTTCAGATACTGTTTTTATATTTAATTATTAATCTGGGAATATTTCACAATCTCTTAAGTTTACAAAACCAATTCTAATATAGTTAACAAACAATCTCTTGATTAATATATCAAGCTTATGAAAATTCATTGTCTTAGCCAATAATTTTATTCATCTTTCTATTGTATCATTTGTTTACTGCTGAAGATATAAAGATATGTTTACTGAATAAAGTTTATATACAATATACAACCATGCTATAGATATAATCTCAGAGTAGAACAATGATTCTTCCAACAGAAAAAAATAACGAAAAAAAAATATATAATATTACTAAAGTGATCAACATATAGATATTCAACTGAATGGCTATAGTTAGATAATTGGAAAAAATCCTAATTTCATAGGATTTTGAAACATTTTCAATGTTTAATTGATCTGAATTCAAATCCAAGAGTGAGCATCAGGACCAGCTCTAGAAATTTTGCTATCTCGTACATTAGCATATTTTTCCATTTCTTCTCTAAAAAACCTTTGTTAATAATGTCTTAAAACTCATAATCTTAAGATAGACTTTAATATGTCTTATCACAAATTCTAAATAGTAGCATTAGCTAATATATATATATATTATAACGATCCAAAAGAAAGTGGAGAAAGCAGTCTACCGCATATCTTCACTACAAGGGCGCTATCTAGGCATTTGAGCCTAGAAAATTTATAAAGTAGGCAGATACGCGCTGTTAAGATTCCACTTTATTTAAATATTTAGACCATTAGCCCATTGTCACTAGCTCATGGAGATGTAGAGATAATAAATAACTTGTTTAATTTGTATCTTAAATATATATAATAAAAAAATAAAAGCCACTGCCAGTTATTTACACACAAACAATATTTATTTACACACATATATAATCATTTTTAAATTTGAGGAATAACATTTATTATTTGGATTTTAATATTAATTTTTAATTCAAATTATTATTTTAAGATTTTAAATCATCCACACAGATGAATTTTAGATGAATTTTAGATTTATTTTAAGATTGTCACATATGAATAAAACTACATAGATTTGCATTTGAAAAGAAAAATATTCTATCCCTTATTTAATCTTAGGCCAAAAGTTCGCAGTCAAACTGGTATCAATCCATCTGATACATTGATGTATTCAATGTAGCATGAAAATACAACAGCACTATATACTATACTGTCAGGAATGGACATCTGAACAGTATAGTTAGAAAAGACATTGACTCTTGTCCAATACAGGAATGTTACATCTGTATGGCAAGAAGAACAATAAAATAAAAACTCCATAGGAAGGGACTGCGGTCCTTTTTGCCAACTTACAATCCCATCCATAGGCAAAAGGGTTTGTGTGGTGTATACAGTGATTCTGCACTTAGTGAGCCTGATCCTACATCTACTAATTACACCGATATATCCAATCCATTGACCCAATTTAACTATGAAACAAATAACCTAAGATTACCCTCCCTTAATTAATTAATATAACTTTACAAATCTATATAGCCATTCATGCCCAACTTAAATTTAGCATTTATGTAAATTTGCACAGATGGATTTATAAAAGTTTGTTTTTTAATGATGAGCACAGATCAACTACATGGATTACACGCTCAAAAACATCTCAAAATAAACATATATGATCAAAATATAAAGTCATTGATGTACTTGCAGAGGAATTTCACAAGAAACCCATATGGCATTCATCATAAAATGCCGCATTGACACCAGTAACTAAAAAGACATCCGAATAAATACATTTTAGATATTAACCGTAAGATATCATTATTTACCGAATGTCTATTTATTTTAATCATATATGAAAACAAAAACGTAATTAAACATGAACGAATCCATGCAAGCATCTATGCCCAACTTAAATTAAACAATTCAAAACAAAACTTAAATGTAATGCATTTAATAATTTCTACAATAAATATTAATAAGAAATGAAAATGGAAATGATTTTAGCAAACTTAACTATGTAAAATTTAAACATCAATAATTGATTTGGAAACTTTAAGTCAGATAAAAGTTCATTTAAAAAAAAATTATGCTTCGCTTGTTAAATCTTTAAAGTTCTTAATTATTTGTAGTCAAATTTTTCCATTTACACCTTACAGTAGAAGAGCTCATGATTCCTGTTGTCAATTCGCATGAAGACTTTCATGGAAAACCGGTCTGATATTCTGGAGGTAGCCTTAGCTGGTTCCATTCTGGTATCACAGTCATTTCATTTTTAACCCTTTTCCCGCCTCTTATGAGGCCTCTCATCGACATCTGACGTCACTCTAATTCTACTAACTTTAATGCTAAAATATTCGTTTGACAGTTATTGATTAGGTTTTTAAAAGTTCTGTACCCTCTTCCAAATTATTTTACAAGTAAAAAATCAAAAAAACCGCATTTAAAACTAAACAAACAAAGAACCTTGTCGGTGATTGGCTGTCAGATGGCTCTCAGCCGAAAAAGACATTCTGATTGGCTGGAAAGAACAAAGAAACCACCTGATCAAAGAAAATAAAGAAAAACGCTGAGGTTTTCATTTCAAACATAATTTAAGAATATTAAAAGTATATATTGAGTAATTACAAATTATTTTCAGAGAGAATACTAAAAAAACAAAATTATTTTCGAAAAATATTAAAGATTTTAGTAAAAATATTTAAGATTTAGCAAAAAGAAATCTTTACTTTTCCATAACGTAAAATTGAAAAAAAGCGTTTGTGTCAGCACTTTTTTGTTTAGACATTCACTTTAAATTTGCCGAAATTGAATATATTTTATAATAAATAAATAGCAATTTATTTTTGAAAGAACTTTCATTCTCTTTCATAACCTAAAAAATTAGTAATATACTTTTTATAAATGTATCTGAGTTGAATTTAATATTATAGGCGAATATGTTTTAACAATAGGCTTTGTCTTCAGTTTGTGAGTTGGCCAATTAAAAGATTTGATTTTTACCTCATACAACCAATAATATAATTAGCAGTTTAAGGGTTAAAATAAGTGAGAGAAAACGACAAGTGTGTCTTGTCGCTCTTCTCACAAACTCAAGTTGGAACTGTCAGGAAACTGTCTTAATTTCAATTCTTTTTCCTTTTTATAATCATCCTATGGATTCAACAAGCAAAATGTCACTAATCCATCATTTTCATTAGGGTCCGAGCTGAGGCTTGGTACTTCCATTGGTCAAGCTAATTTCTTTATTTTCTTATCTATCTTTCATCAGACTTTTTAATTATACAAGAGCACCAAGGGCTAGCTTGCTTTTCAATTAATTTATAAAACAATCATTTCCATTTACAAAAATATTTTATTTTTAAATCTTGTACTTTTTTTATAACAAAGTACGTTCAAATACTTTTATTTATTAAAAAAAAAAAATTTGTAAAGTTTTGCATCTGTGTGAATATATATACGTTTACAACTCTTTAATTTATTTTAACTTTTAGATCAATAAATTTATTTTTATTTGCGAACTTAGTTTTTATTTTAAATTAATGTAACGGCATATGTATATATCGTTACAATATATATATATATATATATATATAATGTGATGTGCCATTTTCCATATATATATTTTATGCATATATGTAATCTTGTAAGATTGCGTTTATGTATATATAATGATACACATATATGCGTAATTGTTTAAAAGAAAATTATTCCATTTTATTGCCCAGCATATTTATGAGCATCAATTTATGACCTCAAGCACCAATCCTATATTTCTATAAGAATTATGCTGGGAGAGCTGGAATACCAATATGGAAATGCCCTGGACTAGCTCTGCTCAGGGCGGGTGGTAAAATTTACCGGAATTAGATCTAACCCTCCCTTTTTCTTTTTATTTTAAAAAAAAACTCACAACACAAAACAAAAAAAAAACATTCATTTTATACATATTTATTAGCAATGATATTTATGTATCTATAAAAAAATATATTATTTATGTAAGTTAAATTAGTGTCTCTTTTCTCTTGTAAATCAAAGATTCATATCAGTTTCCTTTTTTTTTTGTTTGCTCTTTCTCTTTTTCCCAAAACTCCCACACACACACAAATATGCTATCATATGTATTTTGCACTGAAGATTTAATTATGGACTAATTTATACACTAATAAATTCCGTAGAAAATAGTTTGACCTCTCCAGGCAAAGAAAAGAAATTTTAAGTTCGCAATTGTGTCAAATAACAGTTTTCTCAATTTCATGGAGTAAGCTTACTAAAAGTGACATATATATGCAAATAGAAAAAAAAATACCTGCATTTCCCCGGGGAATTGATCGAATTCACCTGGTGAAAAGGGAATCTCCGGTCCTTTGTCGGTGAACGAACTTTTTTTTGAAGTTCAGGTTCCATGGCTAAAGTCTATTTATTTATTTATTTTCTTCATCTTATGGCGATTCAACATTGTTGCTTATTGAGGTGAATTCTCCGGGCTTGACATCCCTTCTCCAATATCGGCAGCTGCTATACATTCAGGGGGGAAAGGATTTGGACCCTCTGCACGTTGAAGCCTCTACCCCAGCCTGACCATATTTTATCAAATGTATATCATGTTGATCTCTCGATTTTTATTTCTGTTTATCAGTCTACCATCCGCTTTCTTCTACCTCCAAACTTATACTATCTCTTTTTTTTCTTAATTCTTTTTTTTTAATTATCGAATTTATCTTTCTTTTCATTCATTTTCAATTATATTTCCATTCACATTCCATATGCCTTTGTTGGAATGCACCACAAAAGCTTTTTACACCTATTTCTTTCCAATTAATATTTAATTAGCATTAGACATTCCATGATTTTTATAATAATTACTTCCATTGTTCTGCAAAATCAGTCTTCCATCTTGACATTTATAGTTCTTTTGTTGACTTAATATGTATATATTTAAAAAGTTTATCAAACAAAATGTTTCCTTTTTATTTTGAGTTTTTTCATTTTGTGAATTTTTCAAACACACTCACACATATACATAGCGATGTGTATAGCTGGGTTTGGCAAAAGAAAGAAAAATCAGAGCAAGTGTATAACCCACCCCCCATACCTCTTTTATGAGTTCTCTTTTTTTAATTAAAATAACTAAATCAATCCAATCTGACCATGCAAATGACCGTTGATTGTACATCAACTGGTAAATATTAGTTTTGTTAGTAAAGTAATATATATTTTTAATAATACGTTAGTAATAAGATATATATTTTTTTATAATGCGTTAAGTATACAAATCTGTATTTGTCTAATTATCGCAACAGGGTTTGATTATGCCTGCCCTGTTGCAATACCCCCTCCTGGAAGCCTTCAAATATAGTCTATGTATTTGAATGGCTCCTAAATATCATGAACCGTTCATACCAGCATGGGGCTTGAGGGAATGAGCATTGTATGATCCCCTTACCTCCTGCCCAGTATTCACCCAGAATGCATTATCCCCCTGACACTTAACAATAGGGAAAGGTCCCTCATACAAACTGCAAAATTTCTTACAGATAAATTTCCCCGGTTCGCTCATGTGTGGGGTTTTCACCATGACTAGATCACCAACTTTAAACTGATGAGGCCTCTCCAGTGTATGTTTGTTTCTTTCCTGACTCCTTTTTCAAAAGTGTATGATATGCCTGCTCTTGGTCCTCCTCCACATTTATTGGCATTTCCTTTGGTCCTGATATTTTAGCCTTGATTAATTTAGGGGCATGTTTGCCAAACTGGAGCCACATGGGAGAAAACCCTGTGGACTCATTAACTGCCCAATTTATGTAGTTCAGTATTTCTGGGATCTTTTTAACCCATCCTTGGTGATTAGTTGGGATGTATGTCCTAAACAATCTACCCAACTCATGCATCAACCGCTCATACAGGTTCAATTGCAGATTTCTAATTGATGTTAGTATGTGTTGGATTCCTGACTTCTGAACCCATGCTTTCCATTCACCAGAGAAAAATGGTGTGCCATGATCCGAGAGGATGCTTTGAGGTTTTCCCATCACTGTAAAATATTCCTTTTCAAGGAGATGTATGGTGTTTCGGGTATTTGCTTGAGTCATGGGATATGCAGCCACAAATTTACTGAATAGATCATACACCACCAACAAATATTTTTTTCTATTAAAGGCAGGCAATGGTCCATAATAATCTATTGCAATCATCTCACGTGGCTTCTTTGGAATTATGGAGGTCATTGGGCCTGCATAATTCCTATTAGCCGGCTTCATTTTCTGGCAAAGTTCACATTGCCTAATCATCCTCATGACAGTCCCATGCATGCCTGGCCAATAAAACCACTGTTTGAGCCACTTTTCAATTTTCCACACCCCATAGTGTTTATATATTTGGTGGACATGAGTCACCACTGCATTCCATATTTTCTGGGGTATTACAGATCTCCAACTTTCCGGTCCCCTTTTTGTTCTGTATTGGAGAACAGCTTGGTCAAGTTTGTATTGGTTGATCCAACTTCTGGACTCATCATTGTTGTTTCTTGTATTCCCTTCCAGTTGTGCAATTATTTGACTTAACTGGGTATCCTCTCTCTGACACTGGGCTAATCTCTTAAGATCATTCTCTACCCCCTCATTAATCCTTAAGTTTATTCCTGCCACATATAAATTTTCAGCTTTAAGATGACATGATGGCAAATGCACTGGGTTACAACTAAGAGCATCAGCTACAATGTTATCTGACCCCTTACAATGCTTTACCACATAATTATACTCTTGGAGGTATAGGCTCCACTGCACTAACTGACTATTTGTCAGATAACTATGGTTAATAAATTCTAAACTCTTATGATCCGTAACCACAATTATTTTTGATCCCAACAACAATGTGCAGAGTTTTTAGAATGACCAAACAATGGCCAACACTCAGGACCCTTGGCCAACACTCAGGACCCTTGAGCAGCCTATTTAAGAAATACAGCACTTTCACCTGACCATCCTCTTGAATCTGTGATACTGTTGCTCCCAGCCCATACCCACTGCTGTCAGTCTGCACTACAAAGGGTTTCTCAAAATTGGGAAAAGCCAGCATTACATGTTTCATGAACCCTTGCTTCACCCTCTCAAATGCCTGGCTTTGCTTTTCACCCCACTCCCACACTACATCTTTTCTCAGTAATCTAATTAGTGGTTCCATATGTTGAGCAAACTGCTCCTGAAAATGGTTGTAGAAGTTACACATACCCAAAAAGGATCGTATCTGCTTCTTGGACCTAGGTGCTGGGAAACCTTCAATGGCTGAGATTTTATCTGGGTGTGGCTGGACACCCTGTGATCCTATAAGGTGGCCCAAGAATGTAACTTCCTCTTGAAAGAGCACACTTTTCTTCAGGTTTACCTTGATCCCTTTATTCCAACATTCCCTTAAAAACATTTCCACATCTTTGGTATGTTCTTCCACAGTAGCCGATGCCACCAATACATCATCCACATACATTGTAACTATTTTCTTGACTTCATCAGATAATACCTGATCTAAACATCACAGTAAACCAGCCCCACTGTTAATCAGGCCGAATGGCATATGGTTAAACTGATATGAGCAGCCATCATACCTAAAGGCAGTATACTTACGATCTTCTGGGTGCAGCCTTATCTGCCAATAGCTTGCTGTCAGATCGAATGTTGAAAAAATTTTTTTCCCTTTAAATCTCCCAAGTAATTCTTGCATGGGTGGTGGTATGTTACAATCTGGGACCGTGATTTTATTCAACTGCCTCGCATCGAGACATAACCATATGGAATTATCCTTTTTCTTGATGATGACTATCGGGTTACAATAAGCTGAAGAGCTTTTTGATATAATACCCCATTCCAACATTTGATCTATCTGCTCCTTCACCTGCTCCCTATATTGATGAGGAATTGGGTATGATTTTGCCTTAAATGGTTGTGTTTCATTTACTTGAATCCTTTGTTCAAACCCTGGGATCATGCCTGGCCTGTCTGAAAATACCTGATTGTATTCCTTCAGTATCTTTCTTAGTATTTCCTTCCCTTCTTTCCAGCTATCTTCACTTGGTCTATTTTTTCCATTATCAAATCATCATTGTGTTCATTGACAACTTTCACAGCACCTATTGAACTATCTGTGCTATCCATTATAAATCCAACCACCTCCTTGTTACACATGGCTTGTCTACTTTCATAGTTCAACTTGCATTTATATTTGTATAAAAAGTCAGTTCCCAATAAGACATCACAAATCAAATTTTTCATGATTAGGAATACATGGGGGCAACTTACTCCATGGATTTTGACATCCAGCCATATTTGTTTGGGTTCAACCTTGGCCTTTCTGTTGTTGGCCATCACCACTTGTACAGCTTTTAATGGTAGAACAGGTATATTTGGTTGTTCTCTGGTGAGTTTATAATACAATCTTTCTGTTATTACAGAGACCTGACTCCCTGAATCAATAAGCGCTTCTACTTTTGTCTGTCCTGCTGCTATCCATATTTTCGGACATGTTTGGCATGCATAACTCGGTACATGGTCCTCCCACAAACAAATTAGGTTCCCCATGTGTTTTGAATTCGGTTGCTGTCTGAATATTATGTCTCTTCCTTGGTCTACTTCCCTTTTTTCTCGAATCTGTCTCATTTCCGCACTTATTTCCATTTGACTCAATATATTGTCTATTTCTTTAGATGGGTTGTCTCCATCTTCCTCTAGCATCAATCTTATTCTTATTGGCAGGTTTCAGCAGACCATCTTCACAATCTGTTTCTCTGACAAATTACATGCTTCTAATGTCCTGAATGTGGCTACTTGATGCCTAAAAAATGCACATATCCCTCTGGTCCATCCTCTTGAAACTTTTCTCTTATCAATTGGGATCTAATGTTGTCCTGTCTTTCTTCACTCCAGAAAGTTCTCTCCAGGGATGTCTTGTAATCTAAAAATGTCTGTGGTTGGTGTAGCAATGAGTTCCACCAATCCATGGCCTGCCCTTCTAGGTGGTAAGATGCTATTATCATTTTAACCTTGTCTGGTGTTCCATAACTCACAAAGTATCTTTGCAGACTCCTAAGGTGCTCTACTGGTGTCTCTTCCTTCTTCCCTCCATATACTTTTATTCTTATCAACTCCATCCTCTTTATGTGATGTATATATATTTTTTCTATGTGCTAGGTTCCAAAACCCCAAACCCCCAAAGCACAGTGCTGCTCCCTTCCTGGACTTTCTTATGCCTTCAATATTTCTTAAGTATATATATTTATAATTTTACCATGGAACGATCGATATTTCACTATGTTCTTTCGACTTACTCTTGTTTTCCACTTTTATAAAACCCCATTTTGAAAACTAGTACAGATAGACTATTGTTATTTCAAAACCTTCATTTCAAAGTTAGTTTCAAATTCAGAAATTGTCAAAATGATTATAAAAGCAAAAAGTGTAAAATATATTAAAAATCATAGCTACTGTGTGGGTGTAAATTAAATATAATTCATTACTCGAATTTCTTTTAAAACAATATTATTTTAATATATATATATATATATATATAATTATTTTTATCTAGTTATGACATCTTAAAGTAATAAGTGACAGAAATCTAAATAATTATTTTATATCTAATTAAAATGGATTAATTATAAAGGTTAACTCCTTAAAAAAACTCGTTTACTTTTTTCTTTTAAAATATCTGTATTACTTTTTTTTTTGAAAAAAAAAAAATCAATCACGAACAAGAAAAAACATTTACGTTCGTTATTTACAAAAAAAAAAATCCATAACAAACTGAAAGTTCTTTAAAAACCATTCTAACCTAAACTGATTACTTTATGAAATGCTTTTATATTCTGCACTCAGTTGGTATTTTTCATATAGCCTAAAAAGTTTTTTATTCTTATAAACTTAATATTAACTACATCTAACTCTGCCAATATAATATAACTTCCATTTTCCTAATTTTTTCCTTTAGCTAAACAATAATGATCTGACAAAACCGCTATGTATATATTTATTTGTTTTCTCAAAAAAAGATTCATGCTAATTTCTTTTATATTTTACTTTCCCTCATTGACCTACTTCTCTTCGATGCCCTTTTGTTGGAATGCCATTATAATGTGATGTGCCATTTTCCATATATATATTTTACACATATATGTAATCTTGTAATATTGTGTGTATGTATATATAATGATACACGTATATGTGTAATTGTTTAAAAGAAAATTCGAAAATTATTCCATTTTATCACCCAGCATATTTATGAGCATCAATTTATGACCTCAAGCACCAATCCTATATTTCTATAAGAATTATGCTGAGAGAGCTGGAATACCAATATGGAAATTCCCTGGACTAGCTCTGCTCAGGGTGGGTGGTAAAATTTACCAGAAGTAGATCTAACCCTCCCTTTTTTTTTATTTAAAAAAAAAACTCACAACACAAAACAAAAAAAAAACATTCATTTTATACACATTTATTAGCAATGATATTTACGTATCTATAAAAAAAAAACATATATTATTTACGTAAGTTGAATTAGTGTCTCTTTTCTCTTTTAAATCAAAGATTCATATCAGTTTCTTTTTTTTTTTGTTTGCTCTTTTCTCTTTTGCCAAAACTCCCACACACACAAATATGCTATTATATGTATTTTGCACTGAAGATTTAATTGGACTAATTTATACACTAATAAATTCCGTAGAAAATAGTTTGACCTCTCCGGGCAAAGAAAAGAAATTTTAAGTTCGCAATTGTGTCAAATAACAGTTTTCTCAATTTCGTGGAGTAAGCTTACTAAAAGTGACATATATATGCAAATAGGAAAAAAAATACCTGCGTTTCCCCAGGGAATTGATTGAATTCACCTGGTGAAAAGGGAATCTCCGGTCCTTTGTCGGTGAACAAAACTTTTTTTTTTTGAAGTTCGGGTTCCATGGCTAAAGTCCATTTATTTATTTATTTTCTTCCTCTTGTGGCGATTCAACATTGTTGCTTATTGAGGTGAATTCTCCGGGCTTGACATCCCTTCTCCGATATCGGCAGCTGCTATACATTCGGGGGGAAAAAGGACTTGGACCCTCCACATATTGAAGCCTCTACCCCATCCTAACCATATTTTATCCAATGTATATCACGTTGATCTCTTGATTCTTATTTTCTGTTTATCAGTCTACCATCCGCTTTCTTCTCCATCCAAACTTATACTAATCCTTAATTCTTTTTTTTTTTAATTATCGAATTTATCTTTCTTTTCATTCATTTTCAATTATATTTCCATTCACATTCCGTATGCCTTTGTTGGAATGCACCACAAAAGCTTTTTACACCTATTTCTTTCCAATTAATATTTAATTAGCATTAGACATTCCACGATTTTTATAATAATTACTTCCATTGTTCTGCAAAATCAGTCTTCCATCTTGACATTTATAGTTCTTTTGTTGACTTAATATGTATATATTTAAAAAGTTTATCAAACAAAATGTTTTTTTTTTTTATTTTGTGAATTTTTCATTTTTAATGGTTCAAAAATGTACTCACACATATACATAGCAATGTGTATAGCTGGGTTTGGCAAAAGAAAGAAAAAATCAGAGCAAGTGTATAACCCCCCATACCTCTTTTATGAGTTCTTTTTTTTTAATTAAAATAACTAAATCAATCCAATCCGACCACGCAAATGACCATTGATTGTACATCAACTGGTAAATATTAGTTTTGTTAGTAAAGTAATATATATTTTTAATAATACGTTAATAATAAGATATATATATATATATATTGTGTATTAAGTATACGAATCCGTATTTGTCTAATTATTGCAACAGGGTTTGATTATGCCTGCCCTGTTGCAATATATATATATATATATATATATATATATATATATATATATTGTAACAGATTGAAAAATATACTATCAACAGTCCTTTAAGAATAAGCTATATATTTAGGTTATATACTCATCCATTCCTCTAAAGATCTGACAGATACTGACAGCCAAAACAATGATTAGCATTTCACAATTTTGAGATAGATAAAAGAACCTACTCACTGCTCTTTAAGTATACAATGTTTCATGATCACTCAGATTATCATCGCATTTCAGTCACTCTAAGCTACCACAACCCATTATAGTTTTCTGCAAACACTATTTCACTGCCCTGCTTACATCCAAGTCTTAGGGGCTATTATTTATAAAATATTGCCTTGCTCATCTTTGGAAGTCTTAAAGGCAAATATTATACATATATAAAAAACTATACCTTACTCTCTCTGGAGTCTTAGAGGTAAAATCATGGCAGGACTACTGTTAACTGCTTCATGATAAATAGTAACTAACATTACAATTTGGGTTGGAGCAGTGAATGAGATCAATCAGTCACAAGTGACATGAATACATCACATCCTCAAGACAATGACAAAAATTCCCCATCCAACATCAATACTTGCAACAAAACTAACCAAACTTCAACAATCAAATATCCAATCCAACCTTAAAAATTATGGATTTTCTACAACACAAATTTTCCAAATATGGATAAAATTATGAAATGGACTGCATATCATATATGATCTCAAATGAAAATAAACATATGTAACAGACTGAATTATATTTGATGCCTGGAAATCATTGATTCAATGCCATACAATTGGGCTCACCAAAAATGTAACGGAATGACGAATAGATAAACATATAGCCGACCGCATTGTGACATCAAAATGCAATGGGATATAAATAAATGATGAAAATTATAATGAAAAATTTTCCATCCGTCATCAACACTTGCAGTAGAACCAACCATTTACCTAAATCCATCCCATTACATATACCAAAACAATAATCCAGCCATCCACGGAAAAACTGGAAAGATCCAATAACACTACAACCAAGAGGAATCTTTACTATCATTCAACCCCCATTCATGTGGCAATATGCATAGGATTCACCCAATTTTCATGTCAATCCATTATATTCCCTAGAATTCAAACTCAGTCATAATCTCAGTACTTACTCTGTTCAGATATATATTATAAGAATATATCTAGCCATTGTGAGCAATGACTTAATGCTATAGCTTATATAGTACACTTATTGGATACATATTATATATATATATATATATATATATATATATATATATATAATAAGGGCACAATATATATATATATTTAATATCAAGAGATATGTGAATTCACTGATGTATTCTCAACAAATTATAGATAATCTTCGATGTAAAATCAATTAAAATCAACAAATTTATTTTATGTTAACATAGCATATGTAAATATATAAATATACATTTGAAAAAAAAAAAACACTATAAATATGATTCTTACACTTCCACTTAATCTCCTTAAAATAATAACACACAAAAAAATACATACATAGGTCTCTACCTTTCATGCCATCATATTAAAAAAAATAATTATGATCTTTCATACCAATCTAAACAAATGACATTGTTTATTTATTTATTTTTTAAAAAAGGTATCTTCATATCAATATACAATTTCTTATTTTATAAATATAATTGAACTAATGGGTTCGTATGTGACTATTATAAATCATGAGAACTGGAATTGCCATCAATTGATTTTATAAGTAATTGTTAGTATGTGTCTTGTTAATAAAGGATAATATAGGTTTTATTAATAATTAATTTTGTTACTAATGTTATATTGTTAGTGAGTCAAAAATAAGTCTTACCTTCATTTATATTCATTTCATCATAGTCTAGTCTTTCTCTTTTTCCTAACAGAACCATTTATATTTTATTGTTTTATTTAAAAAAATACATTTTATATCATGAAATGAATACATCTAAATTCTTTGGTACTTCTAGCTCAAAAAATCCTATGTGGAAGTAATAAAAAAAATAAATAAATTCATAAATGAAGAAGAGAAAACCTTAAAATTATAGCATCAGTATGTCAACCATAACAAACAAACAGTTACATATCACCATAAAATTATAAACTATTTAGTAAACCTCTTGATCAAACATGAGCATCTTCTTTAAATGAAAAAAAATTCATGGTAGATTGAGAATTCTCAGCATCTTTTATTCGCTTCATTATCCAAGGTAGTGTCTTCCATGATCTATCCAATTCCCACAATTTGACCAAGTAATTTAGATGATCTTTGATTTGGCCACTTTCACCACTGATCTATACACCTTCACATAATATCTGGTTGCCATTTTATATATATACATATATGTGATGGTGAGAATTCATACCTATGGATCGTGTTCCTCGCCTTCTTCAAAACCCATCTGAGTTGCCTTGACCTTCACAACGATTTTTTTAGCACACCTGCATCATTTTTATGTTATTATATATATCCATAAAATTCTTTTCTTATATCAGCATTAGAAATGTTATAGCTATATACCAAAACGAAACATGATTAAAGTCAGTTTTTTTATTTTGATGATAAACATTATTAAATTTAAAACTTCCAACAGTTCTATAATTATTAAATGCTGGATTATGTAACTGAATATTTTATCATATTTTTTATAGCAAATAGTTCAATATAATTATCAATAACAAAAAAGAAAAAAAATCTTGATCCCTGTTATGCTTTAATCAACAGGTTATAATTTGTTTATTTTTAAATTTTCATAGTTTATAAAGTTCAATTTCAATGGATATATAGTGATATTCTTTCGTTTCAGTTGTTTTTTTTTTTTTACACATATAGATCAAATTAACGACTTACAGCCTATGCATATTTACTGTCCAATAATTCTTTCTTTCATAATGCTGAAAACATTTTGCCCAAATAATTTTAAATTAACTGTCTTGCCATCCTTAGCGAATAAATAAACGAAAATCTCACGTATAATCTCGATACATATTTTTAACTTTCCAGCCATTAAAGAACAACAACAACAAAAAAATAGCTGTTTGTTATTGTTGTTATGGTTACATTATAATTATCAGGAGTTTTTTTTCCTCTCCCGTTTTATAACACTAGATTATAAAATCGGTTTTATTTTTTTATAAAACTATCTCAATTGTTCTGTCAAATTTGTTATTTTAAAATATTAATAAACTTAAATTTAATAACAAATTTTTGATTTTGTTTTAAGCATTTCGAGTTCATTAAATTACAATATAGAATTGATTCATACTGTTATATATCATTAATTCGTGATTTCAATAAATGTATTACTTTCATAAATCAACACATCCATGTATATATTTATGTTTAATGCATTTAATGATAAGGAGAGGTATGAGACTTATAGCGATCCTTACAATATATATATATAAAATAATCCACTAGAATAAAACTACAAAATTTTTTAAAAATGCCTATATAAAATTGAAGACTATATATAGGCATTTTTTAAAAATTTTGTAGTTTTATTCTAGTGGATTATTTTATTATACTTATATTATTTAATATTATATATATATATATAAATTGTAACCGTTCGATTGTAGTCCCATCTACATAATATCACCAAAACATAAGTACGCTAAGAATTGTAACCTCGATCACCGATCAATTCACACTGCCCATTATCAGCTATTAAGAGCTGTAACCAAAAGCATATCATGCTATCTATATTATGCACCAAAGACCACAACCAACATCTGGAGCAACTTACCACAGATCAAACCAATGATATGACATAAACTTTTTATAATTTTATTTGATCGCAGCCAGGGTGTACCGCGAAGACCTATCATAGTAGTATGATAAAATACATTAAACAAATTATAAGTATGTAATGTTATTATCTTTCAAACCTTAATTTGAGATTTTCATTGTATGAGACCCGATGGCCGACCATGTACAAGATGGCATAATTTGTGGAACTACATAAGATTATGAAATTTTAAACCATCTATATGATTTTTAATACAAATGCTAGTCCAGGTAAAGCTTTGCAATAAATAAACATAAATACTTGGGTTCTTTTTTTTTATAGTTTACTATATCACTGAGACTCTGATTATACTGACAAATGACAATTTAAAAACGTTAAGTAAATATATTCAATCATGTCATTATCTGGTAAATCTGTTTACAGGTTTAATAATCAATTTATATTGTATACTAGAATCAACTACGCAAAGCTAAAATGATGGAAAAGGTAAATGGGATTTTATTGTACCTTACACATCATAAACTACCAAAGACGAAAAGCATCCAAATGTTTTTTCAAAATATCACTAAACTCTTATATCATGTTGATGATAGTATGTACTTCAATGTATGCTCTATCCAAGGTTTATGATTTCTGATTTTACGAATGACAAATAGCAACGGCACAGTAAGTTTAATTATAAATCAACGTTTATTTACAAATTTATGAATAATAAGTAATTAATTCTAATGTTATAATTACAGACATAAATAAACAAATAAAATAAATAAATTATAATTCCATCGACTTTCTTCAATAACATATCATAGGTACGGTTTTTAAAAACCTAATCATACCTTATATTTCAATTTGATATAATGAATGTATTGAGGAAATTATACTAAATTCAACATCAACTCATGAAATATCTAATGTCATTTCCAGATTCAATAAATCTATACCGTAAACTTACAATAATATAATAAATAATATTATATCTGTAGGATTTAGCTATAATGGAATCATTAAATAAAATGAAAATTTAAACTTACATTCAGGTAAATAATAATCAACCAACAGTTAATTATTATGAGGTAACTTGAATAGAATGTCCTGCTACAATTTAATAATCTAACTTATAAGTTATACTTACAAATGGAAGAAGATGATTTAGCAGAATAACTAAAATACTTTGCCCAACTTATATCTATGAAGTAAAACCATATTCCTGTGGATGCATTCATCTACACATAGGAATTAAATAATACTAAACGCTTTGTGGATTTATACACCATCATAAAGTAATAAGTATAATTACACAATTCCGCGGATTAACCACCAGCACAGGAATGAGTGTAAAATACAAAAAATGGCAATTAAGTAATCTGCGGATTAACCACCGGCACAGATTAATGCCTTTTAACATTATAAAACAACATTACTATTTACTTCACATTAAAGTGCAAAATCATCCTCCTCAGTTATTCTGACCATTCAGAAAACACTAACACTTTAGCAAATGTGGGTTCTTGCATAATAAAATGTTACGCTAATCAGGACAACTAATGTACTAACTTATCTTGCTTAAGATAAAATATATGTAATATAATATAAGTAATATTAGTATAGGAATAGAAATCTGGAAAGACTCACAAAATATCTCCTAAAAATTGATACATCTCATAAATTCATTTAGTACTTTTCAAGCTTTTTCGCAAGCGCTATTCTCTTGAATAAGTATTTTATTCAACCCCTATTAATTTAAACTTAATAAAATATAACTTATGAACTTCACATGCAAGTTCATCTAACGATAAAATTAAAGTAATGCATTATTCATCAAATACATAAAATCTAACAGGTGTGTGTGATATAAATTAAATGTATAGCATATTATAGTTCAATACATGAATTCTAGCAGGTGTGTGTATCACAAATTAAATTGTATAGCATTTTATAACTACAAATATGATCCGTGAAATCCATGTACGATGTGTCGAACAATAAATATACGAAGTAATAGCTACAATTATAGTTGAATTCCATACATGTAATTTTATCCATTTGTATTAGTTATTATAAGCACTATTAGATTAACGATTTTACGTGGCTCCATAAACATGAAACAATTCTAAAACATGACACGCAGAGTTTAAATGAAAATGTTTTTTCATAAGTTATTAATTTCTACATTTCTCTATTAAAACCGTTCCAAGTTTATCACATCCATGCTAATATTTATTTATCCACGCTTAAATCTAGGAATACTAATTATAGCAATTAATTTAATCATTCCAAATTGACGATAAAATTAGAAAATAGCTTTGATTAATTATTTGAAGACTGTTTTTATTATCCAAATGGTAAACAAATTAACTAGCAAATATATTACTGGCATTGCAAAGTTAAATATCAATCAATTCTATATTTTTTATTAAAATTATAAACGGAGATATTAAACTATGTTAATAACTTTAACATTTTACTTTAATTTAAACTTCTTCTTTTTTAAAAAGCAAATTTTCATATTTATAAATCTAACACTCTATCATGTACTAAATGACATTCCATTATTGAAAATTCATAAGTTAGTGCAAAATTATAACACACTATTTTTTATAGAAAGAAAAAGATAAAAAAAATACTGTATCACTATTAACATACTTGTAAAGTGTTCATCAAGTTGAAAATGTGCTAAATCACAAACGCGATAACTTATAAATATATTTATAATTTCTATTGCTTTTAAATTGCAAAATCATAAATATGTAATTTAATTTCTAAGTAACTACATATTCAATTGAAACTATGGCAAAACCTTGAAATTAAATTTCAGCTATTGTTGAATGTAAATAAGTTTTGATAAATAGAGCAAAACTCTCCATACAGTATTGCCACCTGTGCTAAACAGAGTAATCAATGGATGCCAGAAGGCTTGTGCATAAAATCCATATCTAATGCCTACTCATCCAATATCCCCAGACTAGTTTCTGGCTTGTGGCCTTCGTCAGTGAGGAGCTTTGGATTTGAGAGCACTGCATCTAGATCTTAGGATCTAATGCAACCCTCTAGCAACCACCTTTTATCTCTACTTAACTACTAAACTATGAGAATGAAATTTAAAACACAAAAAATATTTTCAATCTAAGCTCAATAGTTTATATAGTCATATGGGTCTGAACTCAGTTCAGCACCCATACATTTTGGTGTCTTTGGCTCTTTTACAACCATAGCCACCACTATCCTATTAGGCAGGAATGGTGTTAAACCATTAAGCATCACATGATCACATTTCCTATACTAGCACATTAATTGTTGATAAACAGAGCAAAACTCTCCATACAGTGTTGCCACCTGTGCTAAACAGAGTAATCAATGGATGCCAGAGGGTTGCATTAGATCCTAAGATCTAGATGCAGTGCTCTCAGATCCAAAGCTCCTCACTGACGAAGGCCACAAGCCAGAAACTAGTCTGGGGATATTGAATGAGTAGGCATTAGATAGGGATTTTATGCACAAGCCTTCTGGCATCCATTGATTACTCTGTTTAGCACAGGTGGCAATACTGTATGGAGAGTTTTGCTCTGTTTATCAACAATTAATGTGCTAGTATAGGAAATGTGATCATGTAAATAAGTTTTATTAAGCTTTACTTATGAGAGATTACTCTCATTTTCCAACTGTTACCATTAATTATAGTGTTCCTAAAGTTATTATACATGAAAGACAGCTTATCATTGAGATACAATCAAGAAAAAAACAATACTCATCAGACAAGCTCATTGATGGTGATGCTTTGAGCTATATACACCTCTTTCTATTATATTCTAGCTAATATAGCTAGATATCCAATTTATGATCAATATTGATGTTTGGCATTGATAAAATATCAAGTAAACAGAAAAATGAACCAATATATTTTATATGTAGATGTATTTGTAGTTCACAAATTAGTTTGTGTAAAATAATTTTTGTCTTTTTTTCTTTCTTTCTTTTTTTTTTGGAGTTGGAATGGCCATATTTGTTTATAAGTGGTTGTTAATTATTATTATTATTATTATTATTATTATTATTATTATTATTATTATTATTATTATTATTATTATTATTATTATTATTATTATTATTATTATTATTATTATTATTATTATTATTATTATTATTATTATTATTATTATTATTATTATTATTATTATTATTATTATTATTATTATTATTATTATTATTATTATTATTATTATTATTATTATTATTATTATTATTATTATTATTATTATTATTATTATTATTATTATTATTATTATTATTATGTAGGTAATAGTATGAATACTGAATCCCACTGCCTGATGGTGTTGTTTTTCACAAAATGCAGATGAATATACCTTTTTAGCAGCCTTAACTTATGGCTGACACTACAATACATGTTTTTGAGCCATAACAGGCCACCTGAAGGCAATGTATTCTACGATTATGTAATGAAATACTATGCCCATTAGCATTGTGACAGTATTTGTCAAGTGAGTGCTCTTGAACTCTCACTATGGTCTGATTTGATGGTGGCCATATTTGAAAGAGATGAAACTCTGCAAAAATTCATTGTCAGAAATATTTTAGAAAGCATAATGGAATTAGTATTCCATATTAAGAATTGTCATGTTGTCACACATGCTTCCCTATGCTTTTGAACTGCATACAACTTGAAAAGGTTCTTTTCAGCAGAGTTTTTTCTGATTTCATGTGCAAATGCCTGTTTACATGTGAATCCATGTGAGAACTGTAAGGGAAGTTGGTTTGAGGGCTCCAAAATCCCATTACTTACAGATTTGGGGCTTCCCTGTTATTTTATTTGCATGTTACTTTTGGCTTTTTTATGCCCCGAAAATGGTGTTTCTTTTGTTACTTTGTTTTGGTTCACAACTTGTCCAAAGTTTCATTTGGTTTGGATTCAATAAATTATATTCTTTTATGGGAAGCTGTTGTTTTTTGTTGCTGTTCACATGATTAGAAAGTAGGTAGTTAATATTTGATAAGTTTCCTTAACAGTTAATTAAAGTAGGTAATATTTTATTTTACCAAAATAAAAAAAGTGTTTAAGAATTTATTGAAAAGGCCCCACCCAAATATATATATATATATAATAAAGAACTGTACGGTAACATAATAGAATGTTCAAAAAGAAAATCCAAAAAGAAGTCGATAATTAAAAATCAAAACAAACCTTCCCCGCTACCCCACCCCACCTCTCCTGGCTTTAAAAATAAGTGTTCTTTAAAAACTAACTGTTTATGTCTTTTTTAAAATTAAAGGCCCTAAAATTAAGGAAGAACTTTTTGCTATCATATAATATAGCTTTCTGTAGTGCAAAGATTTGAAACAAAAAAAAAGCTTCGTAATAAATTAACAAAAAAAAAAGATGACAATTCAAAATCAAAACAATCCCTCTCCCCTCCACCCGCTAAAAAACCAAGTGTTGGTTTATTCAAAAGTACCAAATTGTTGAAGTCTTTCAGCAAATCAAAACATCAACCAAAAAAAGAAGATAAGTTAAAAGCAAACAACCAACCCTCCTCCACCATCTAAAAACAACAAAGTGCTTGTTATCATATTTTTGTGTAAACAAACCGATGGAGCCTTAATCGATAATTATAAAAGTAAACCAACACCTCTCTAATACCATCTAAAAACAAAGTATTTGTTTATTAAAAAATGAAAAAAAAAACCAGGAGGAATGAAAAAAAACTTTGGTGGTTTATCGTAATATTATGTAAACCAAACAGATGGGCTGACGACAAAAAAACCCTTTTACTGTAATATTATGTAAACAAACAGATGGCCTATGAATTTTATATTGATGTGCGTTGGCCAAAAAAGAGCGCCATCAAACAGTAGGGTTCAGTATTCCTACTATTACCTTATTATTGTTATAATTATTATTACAATCATTTTTTTTGCAATTTTTATTATTATTGTTGTTGTTGTTGTTGTTGTTATTATTATTATTATTATATATTTTGCTACTTAACGTCAAGTTTTAAAACCAAATATTGTAAATGTGGAAGGTATATTGTTTTTATTTTCTATCTGTTTTTACAACATTTTACAGAGTTATTAAAACTGATAATTATTACAGGCATTACATGACCTTAGCTTATTAACTGCTATTCTTTAGTAAATTCTTCTATTCTAATTGCTTTTAGGCTTTAGTAATAATTAGATGCCAGGTGGTAGTGTTTAGTAAAAACAAATCCAGTCGCAATGTAGTGAAATGAAATAAAATGATAATATAAACATTTACACTTCTTTATCTATCTAACAAAAGTTTTATTTTTTTTTCAGCATATGGCTACTTACTTAGTTATTGCAGTAAACAAACAAATAGTGCAGAAAATTTCTATTTTCCTGATCACATTGGGATGTTTTGCAACTGTAGGTGGTACAATTTGCACACTGTTGGGATTTATAGTTTATAAACATGAAGAAAGTGTTCAAGTTCTAACATTAAAAGTTTGTGGAACTTGCACATTAGCAATAGGAATTGTGCTGTATATAATTGGAAGTATACTGAATTGGAAAAGTCAACCAAAAACAAATTCTGAGACCCCAAGGACAGCACCAAATGAATGGGTAAATGGGCAGCCACTAAATTATGACATGAATGAGACATCAACCCACTTTTCAGGATATTTGTACAGAATTAAAACAGAATCAGGTGCAAGACCAAATCCTTTTAACAGGTATGCAAATAAGTATAAATTAAATTTAATAAATAATTTTACTTTTTACATAAACCTTGTTCATGCATTATGCTTATATTAAAGTTTGATTAAAAGGGGTCAGACTTTCTGCCCTCGTAACTTTGATAGCATTCGCTTTAGGTAAATACATTAATGTTTAATTATTAATATTTTAGGCTATAGATTGTCATATCTTTCTTCCCAAGTATATAAACCTTAAACTCAGTTAAAGATTAATAAATATTAATCCAGCTTCATCCCTCTTTTTCCATACAATGTAAAGAATGCTTATTGATTAAAGATATACCATTTTCTCAAAATAACTAATGATAAGCATTAGATTGTATCATAATCATTCTGTTTTTCATCTACTTTTCAAATACTCATAATTTTTCCCTCTTTAGGATCACCAATCAATTTCTTTCTTTTCTTACTTTTTTTTTCCTATTTTCTGCAGTGATTGATTTTCAACATATCTTTCATAATTCTTCTGCGTCCAAAAAATATCCAATAACTTTTGTTTTATACTTTTTTCAAAAACTATTACTTTTATTTACATTTTTTCAACATGTGCATACTTTTGATCTTATTTTTCTATTTATTTTTTTCACTTTGATTAAAACCTACTGTTTTCTTTTATATTAAACAATACATAAGATAAAACATTAAACCTGTCTTTTTTTAAGACCTACATTTAATGGTCTACAGACGAACTTACTTATATTAAAATATTTTTAGCCACTGCATTTCTCACTCCAATGTTTTTTATCATTGTTTTATTTAGAAAATATCTAACATATCAAATATTTAAAAGCACCAATTTTATGAATAATCTTTTCTTCTTTTTAATTATTTTTGTTGCTTTTATTTAATTAATATTTATAGTGAAGCCATGTATATTTTGTTGCAAGCTCCTTTTGCATACATTATACAAACTCATATAGCCTTGAGCATTATTACACTTATTATTTAAGTAATATTTTGGGTGCAATTTGAGAATTATAATTGCAGTATGTAGTGTTATAATTGACTATTTGTTAGTCTGCATTCGAATAGATTATATTTATATGTTTAAAGAGATTTATTTAAACTTCTTTGTATTAAAAATTTCAAGCTCTGTGTTCAAGTTGCAATCTTTAGGGTTTATATAATATATTAGACCATTAATAAAGGTCATAAAATTGATTTTTCTAGTACCAGAATCATATCCAGATGTGATAATCTCTACCAGTGCAAAATTAGAGAAGCCATTGAGATTCTTAAAAGGCCAGTTTATATGGAAAGATTTTTTTAAAAAACATTCTTAATTTGACATTTTTGCTATTGGTGGAACTTTAGGGGGTTTCTTTTTTCAGATCAGTGATTGCAGCGCCTCTACAACCATCTTTCTATCTGTTATCACCCAGTAGATGATTTGTGTGATCAAGTCGAAACATCGGTATATCAATATTTAAATTTTTTAACATGGATGAACCCACAAAATATGTCTTTTATATATGCAACCCTTGAAAATCTTCGTATCAACATATATATATATATAATATCAAATAATATACATATAATAAAAAAGAAATTCACTAGAATAAAATTACAAAAATTTAAAAATGCATATTCCACCATCCCGTAAGATAGCTATAGCAAAGGATATTAATCTTCAATTTTACATAGGCATTTTTAAATTTTTGTAGTTTTATTCTAGTGGATATATATATATATCAACAGATGGTGTTCTACCAAAAACACCATCAAGCGTATGTTTACATAAACGTCAGAGCATGCATTCACTACCTCTAACTTTAATTCCACTTTCAGATCATGATTTCAAGCTATTTGCTATCATCAGTGAAAGACAGGAATTTTAGAAACTACATCTAAACACAAACTCTGAGCGTTATGAAACAGTTTCTATTCAGCTTGCAAGCATGAATCTTTTAGACACGTAATGTCTTCAAACTCAGCATAGTAAGCCAGATAGCTATATGGGTCTGATCTCAGTTCAGCATCACCACATAGTAGAAGCCTCTGCAATATATATCATTGCTAGAAAGACTTCAAAGGTGCATTTATGAAAAACAAAAAACAAGTTAAAAACTTGCTAACGCTTTTATTTATATCAACAGATGGCATTCTATCAAAAACACCATCAAGCGTATGTTTACATAAACGTCAGAGCATGCATTTACTATCTCTAACTTTAATTCCACTTTCAGATCATGATTTCAAGCTATTTTCTATCATCAGTGAAAGACAGGAATTTTAGAAACTAGATCTAAACACAAACTCTGAGTGTTTATGAAACAGTTTCTATTCAGCTTGCAAGTGTGAATCTTTTAAACATGTAATGTCTTCAAACTCAGCATAGCAAGCCAGATAGCTATATGGGTCTGATCTCAGTTCAGCATCACCACATAGTAGAAGCCTTTGCAATATATATCATTGCTAGAAAGACCTCAAAGGTACATTTATGAAAAACAAAAAAACAAGTTAAAAACTTGCTAATGCTTGTATTTATATCAACAGATGGTGTTCTACCAAAAACACCATCAAGCATATGTTTACATAAACGTCATATTGCAGAGGCTTCTTCTATGTGGTGATGCTGAACTGAGATCAGATCTATATAGCTATCTGGCTTGCTATGCTGAGTTTGAAGACATTACGTGTCTAAAAGATTTACACTTGCAAGCTGAATAGAAACTGTTTCATAAACGCTCAGAGTTTGTGTTTAGATCTAGTTTCTAAAATTCCTGTCTTTCACTGATGATAGCAAATAGCTTGAAATCATGATCTGAAAGGGGAATTAAAGTTAGAGATAGTGAATGCATGCTCTGACGTTTATGTAACCATACGCTTGACAGTGTTTTTGGTAGAACGCCATCTGTTGACATAAATACAAGCGTTAGCAAGTTTTTAACTTGTTTTTTGTTTTTCATATATAAATAAATTATTTTTTGAATAAAGGAAATTTGACTGTTATACTTAATTTACGACATACAATCTTGAAAAATATAAGTTTCTTGATACAGTATAACAAATTAGCTTTGCCATATAATGATAAAAATACATTTTACTTATTACTAAAGATTGAAAATATAGGTATTTTTCTGCATTAGAAGCATGAAAATTAATGCTCCATATGAGATATTTTATAAGAACATGGAAGAATTTATTATATATTACATATAGATAAATAGATGGATATATGAGTAGATAGATAGATAGATAGATAGATAGATAGATAGATAGATAGATAGATAGATAGATAGATAGATAGATAGATAGATAGATAGATAGATAGATAGATAGATAGATAGATAGATAGATAGATAGATAGATAGATAGATAGATAGATAGATAGATAGATAGATAGATAGATAGATAGATAGATAGATAGATAGATAGATAGATAGATAGATAGATAGATAGATAGATAGATAGATAGATAGATAGATAGATAGATAGATAGATAGATAGATAGATAGATAGATAGATAGATAGATAGATAGATAGATAGATAGATAGATAGATAGATAGATAGATAGATAGATAGATAGATAGATAGATAGATAGATAGATAGATAGATAGATAGATAGATAGATAAGTAGATAGTAGATAGATAGATAGATAGATAGATAGATAGATAGATAGATAGATAGATGATAGATAGATAGATAGATAGATAGATAGATAGATAGTAGATAGATAGATAGATAGATAGATAGATAGATAGATAGATAGATAGATAGATAGATAGATAGATAGATAGATAGATAGATAGATAGATAGATAGATAGATAGATAGATAGATAGATAGATAGATAGGTAGATACGTAGATAGATAGATACGTAGATAGATAGATAGATAGATAGATAGATAGATAGATAGATAGATAGATAGATAGATAGATAGGTAGATAGATTAAAATCTACGCTTCATATATTTTTGAAAGGATAAATGAACACCAAGATATATTTTTTGCTGAACCATCATTCTTCATTTGACCCAAGTTTTAATTTCTTACACACATTTTTGTCATTTATTCAGTATTTAATAATAGTAAATTATTACATTTCATTACAAGGATCCAATATTAATATATTTATATTTAATTGATGATATCAATGTTTTGGATGCAAAAAGTTTGACCTTTGCAATATATTTTAAAACCCATGTATGTAGATAATTATTGTAGAACAGTCAAATAGATATATTATAAACAAATGCTGAGACTTCTGTGGTAGTAAATTTTATATCTGAAATGATGTAATCCCTAATATTGCTTTATTACATATATATGTATTTTGAATATTGATAATGAATTTTGACTTTTTAAAAGTCACATTATAACCTCACTTTAAATTTTTTAATAGATTACAAGAAGGCTATTGTAGTACCATTTCTTCAGAATTTTATCCAAAGTTGCATCAATCACACAATTGCTATCCAAGATATGATGATAATTTTCCTTCCCTGCGTCTCCCTCCTCCTAGTTTAGAATCTACCGTAGAAAATGAAGAATTTACTAAATATTAACTTTATTAATATTTTAAAAAATACTAATAATGTATAAATAAACATTTGTAAATAGAATAATATATAGGTCTTTTTTATTTATGTATTTATTTTGATTTCTTATAAATATTATACTAATTTTTTAATCATTTGCTGTTTAATTAAAAAATTATAATCAGGTCGGTGGTCACATAATGTTGATAATCAGAAGTTTAGAGCTTCGTTTAGCTTTTGAATTTATCATTCCCCCAATGCATTAAACAAAGAAGAACTATGTGTAAATTAAATCTTTAAGAATTTTAAATGCTTAATTATTTCATAATTAAAATTTCAATTCTCTAAAAATTTCATACGTTTTTATTAAAGATATCTTTATCAATTTATGCTCATAATAAGCTTATAATGTTATATGCAAGTGTGTATTCATAGCTATATACTGTTTGACATAATGTTGTTTGTTAGAGTAAGAAAAAATATGTATTAGATTTTAGGTTTTTTTATAAATCACTATACATAATCATGTAATTCTGATAACGTCTAATTAATTACTCAATATTTTCATTTAACAAATACATCTAATTCTCTTTTTACACGATTTTTTTTGCAATAGTTTAAATATATATATATATATTTCTCTTTCTACGTGAGTTGTTTTAAAATAACACAATCTGTAAGAAAGAAAATGGTGTTTTGGGGATTAGAGCTGCTGTGATATATTTATGAATGGAATGAGGAAATGGACATTATTGTTTGGAAATGTTCAAAAATCCATCTTACATTCTCAAAGTAATTCTTAGATTGTCTTAAGTTGTTATTAAACTTTCTTTTAATTCTAAATAATTTCATATAAAATAATTTATTCTCCTTTTTAGAAGATTGTAAATGTTTTTAATTTAGCAGTTTATTTACAGATTTATTTCTGAGATCAAGTTCATTAACAAAAATAAAATAAAAATGTACCTTATTGTTATCTAATTTTTAAAAACAATTTCATTTTTTTTCATTTCTCATTATTTTAAAACAAAAAATATTTATTAATGGTACTTCGATATTATTCCTGCTATGAAGTATTCCTCAGTGATGTATTATTCTAATTTCGTGATATGTTTAAAAAAATGCTTGTGAATTTAAAAAAAATGGAGATATATATATTTTTTCAAGTGTCATAGCATCGGCTGGACATGAACCCGCAACCCGGGCAACTGCTTGTAAGGCAGTCACGCTGACCTCTTGACCACCAATGCAAGACAATGGAGATATATATTCATTACAAAAAAAGGAAAAAATACATTACGACACAGAATAGTTATGAGTTTTTTATGATACTTTGTGCCATCAAAACCATCCTTCCCTAGCTCACATAATCATAGCACTTTGAGCCATCGTAAACACCTATCATCTATCACGTGTAATAGCAAACTTCAAAATCTAAAAAAGAAACACGTCTTATTTTCGATAATGGAGAGATGTATTCATTATGGAAAACGGAAAATATGAAAATGAAACCTGGTACATCTTATAAATGGTGAATTGTAATATTGACTTTTAGCTTTATATGTTTTTAACCTTTAAAAAAACGGCAAACTGTAACATAAAGTTTTATCTTCTTCTTAAGATGATGAAATGTAACTTCATATTTTAAATATATATATATATTGTAATGGTGTGCCCCCTCTCAATAAG